>JACBAH010007318.1:0-26338 GCA_014282315.1 Neospermospora avenae | reverse complement strand
TTGGTGGGAAAAGACTGCCTCGGCTATCTGAGCTGTGACAGTTTTGCTTGCCTGTGACATTCGCTTTCCCCGACAGTAAGCGAGCCCCGAGCGAAACTGGAGGTGGGCCGGCTAGTATACGGGTAATCTGCCGGAACGATTGAGAAAAACAAAAGGTTTAACAAACTTTCCATCGCGATACATCAAACGAATTCTAAATACCCATCAACCAAAGTCGTCATTCATACTTTAATGTAATAGCAGCCTGCGCCGCGCAAACCTGGTCATACCACCGCCAAGCTCTCACCGTAAAATCTCCACACGATCACACATCTCACACCTCCCACTCACTTTCAACCTCACAGCAGATCTTCATATCAATCTCCAAGTCCAAATCTAAACCCAATTGCCTCTACAGCAAGGATTTCACACTTTACACACATGTCTTTCCAACCTTCCAGAAGCTCAACCAGACGCGTTTCACAACAGTCTCAGCATCGCGCGCGTCGGAATTGAAATTCTCCAGGCCAAAACCCGCAACAGCCCCTCCCCCTGTCTATCCAAACGATCCCGAGACGTGTATCAGGGTGTACCCTCTTCTCAACTCAATTGAGAGATTCGGAGGCCGGCAAGTCACCCTTTCTGTTCTTTAAGCTTCTTTGAGAAGAATTTTCTGCACCGTGGTCCGTGGTGGTGATCAAGAGCTGCGTGATCGTCCGGGGTTGAAGATCACCGACCAGCCCTGGAATACGCCTCCCCGGTTTACTTCCCGAGTCACCGTCGTCACTGACTTGGGCTTTGTTTCCCCAAAGGCCAAAGGGGAGTCAGAAGGCGAGTGGTGGTTGCCGAGCTAACACGCCATGGAAACAGAATCACAAGCACAGAATGGGTGAGCAAGTAACAAATGGCCAAAGGTTTCATAGAGAAGAGTTCAAGCTTTCGCCATTCTGGTAGTCATTAATGCTACTATCTTCTCACTACATGTGAACTGACCTATTGTCAAGAGATCTTTCTCTCTACCTCGCAGGACAGGAAACTACTCTGCCTTATTCTATATAAAACAATCGCATACAGATATAGATATATCGAGATATATCGAGATATACCGCGTGAAATAACTGATTAAGATAGGGATGCTTTTGCCGACCATCAATTTCTTTCTCCTCGCGCCCGCCGCCGATACTCCTTGATGCCGCCCTCCTGTCTCCTTGCACCTGCAAACCAATATCGTAAAATCATAAAACGGACAAATTCGACTCGCCTGCAGTGTAAATTCAATAATGTCGCAAATGAAGGTATATTATGCCAACTCCCTAGCCCTTTCACCTCCCCTCGCTTTGCGGTAGCTGACCCTCTTGGTGCTGGTTACTGCAGGTCCATGACCAGTTCTCCCGATTTGCATCGACTGCCGTCGTTGCCAAGTAGAAGGCCAGTCCTCTGTTCCATTCCATTTCGGACGCGAGATGTTCCCCCGCTGATGAAAACCGGTCTCGGTTTCATGCCATTGCTACTGTATTGACATTGATCATATTCACGAAAAAAGAAAATAGTTTGTGGATACTATATCATTGTGGACATGCCCTCTAGTGGGCTGATGGTCTTCCGTTGACTCTGTGGTAACATGCCTGTTGCGGGCGTATTGTTGATTGAGGAATCATTTCTGGGCGTCATTTGTGGTGTCATGGGGGTCTCGATCTTTGGTTTCGCCATGGTAGACGCACCCAGTGCTCGAGTGTGGCTACTCTCTCGCCGGCGTTTAGGCGCATCTTTGATCTTAGGATGTGTATGACACTGAAAACGTGAGTCGAAGTCAAATATGGTGACAATATGTATGTTAGGACTTACCTTGTATGCGTGTCTGAACCAAGTGGTCCCCTTCTTTTTACTGCTCACCAGCGCAACCCACTCGTTACAGCTTCCGCACAGACCCTCCCACACATCTGGGTTTCCATCCATACGACGGGTTTCTTGAGGCTCCTGGAATGGGCTACCAGTTGCGGCACTAATGCCGTGTGTGAAACTCTTATCGTACCAGAACGCACTGTTCTTCAATACGAGCCATCGTCCCGGCTTGCAAATTCCACACCATCCTTCACGCTTGTTCCCGTGACCTCGGACCCAACGAGGTGTGTAGAGATCACCGTCGAAGCGAAGTTCTTGCTCGTGAGGAGTTAGGTCAGGGTCGCTTGGGTTCATATCCTCGGGTGGTGGTGGAACTTGCTCCTCGTGTAAGGATGCGTAAAGATCGGGAGGGTCGCTTAGATCAGTGTAGTGGGAGTGAAGTGAATGCGGATCGGCATTACTTTGCAGCATACGGAAGAGTCCATGTGATAGCAAAGGTGGTGGCGCCTCGAATTGCTGAGGCTCATGGTAGTTGTGAGAAGGTAGAAGCATGTTGTTTCTGTGGAAGCCATTATTGTTTTGCATCATGAACGGGTGCTGCTGTTGTGTTTGTTGTAGATTGCTGAGGTTCAATGGTAGTTGGGCGTTTGTGACTATTGGCGACGAGTGCCGGGATGACATTCTGGGGGGATGAGGCGTGAAAACCTCGTGGCCTTGATGATACACAAAAGGAGAGGGGCGCCTGTTTGGTAGTGGAGCATAAGATCCAGTCGACCATCTCTTGTTGCGAGTGCTATCCATAGAGTACGGCGCTGATCGCATGCTAGGTCGTGGTGATGGAGATGCGCGACCACGGCTTTGTGTTCGGACCAGTTCAGAGCGGTTTTGTGGCGTCATTCTTGGCGATGCAACCGGCGAAAGTTGTGTGGAAGACATCAAGGAGGTCCGGTTCGATGGTGGTGGGTAATCTGAACTGAAAGATGGTGCTTCCGACAAGGTGGTAGAAAAGTCCTCGTAGGATGGCATTTCCGAGAGAGCTCCTGTCGTAGACATGGTGAAAGATGAGCCAGACATACGGCGAGAGCTGTAGGACTGCTCGAGACTCAGACGATCGCTGTCCATTCCAGGTCCAGGGTATCTCAAGTCCAGAATAGGCGTACTTTCGTCGTTGGCGTAGGCCTGTCCCATATTCATATCTGTGTCGAGCCCGTGCAGATCGAGGCCATCATCACAAGGCTTAGAATTCCAGCCGTCTGGGACCCGAGTCAGATATGGATTTTCATAAGGCGCAGCCCTTTGATCCTCATACTTACTCTCGCCATTGGAAATAGTGGGATAGAAGTCCTGATGTACTGTATAAGTCTGTGGAATTCCATCGTTGATCGGCTGCATTGGCATGGTAGATGAGTCCCAGGCCGGTAATGAGTTGTACTCCTCTGGCATGCAATACGAGAATCCGGTCTCATGTATCGTAGCTGGTCGAGGCCTTGTGATGTGTTGGGGCGTGGGCGATGACCACATCCCAAGCCCAATTGCCTCAGACTTCATTGCCATCTCATTTGGATTCATAGTGACCGCGGGGAAGGAGCGAGGAGGGTGGTCCTTTCTAAACTTGTTGTTCGGATTGAATTGAAAGGAAGGTGTTTGCAACTGTTGGCGGCTAAAGATGGATGTAAGTAGAGTTCTTGGTGAGGGGCCGGAACGGGAAGGCTCACAAATGTGCCTGGTTGGAATCCATAACGAAGATAGTCCACTTTCTGTTATCGATTATGATTCAGAATCGATCGCCAGGGCTGTATATGTTGTCGTCAGCCTCAAAACATTTATGAGGTACCATGAAGTACTATGAAGTACTATGAAGAAAGGATTCGTCGACTGACCCACCGGATGGGGCATTCGAGAAAATGTATACTGGGAGGGACTTCACTTACCAGGCGTGATATGATCGAAGGATGTGCAACTTAAAAGTTATATTGCTGCACCGGAAGGTAAGGAAAGGAATGCGTAGAGTTTGTCGGCGTTTTCTTTGAAACGAAATTGGACAACGATGCCTCGCGCTGAGGATGTGTGGTGGATATGAATTACTGAATTGGTATGTGTGTAATGGCGGCCCAAATGAATGTGGATGAGTTGACTATACCAAAGTGTAGAGGGGAACTCGGTTGGTGATCGGCGCAGCCTGGCTTGAAGTAGATGAGAGCCAGCTCCCAGTATATAGAGCAAAGAAAAGCGAAATTAATAAACTGGCCGTAAAGGAGTGACTGTCGAATAGAAAGTTAAGAACAGCGATTGGGAGAACGCGAAAAGGTGGAAGAGGGGCAGTGCAGTGACCCTAGAGTATAAGAGAAAGATACATTCAAAGGTTGGGAAGGCCTGCGGCGACGGGCTCCAGTTATCTGACCTGACAGGGATCGGGATGTCTCTGTCAATCCCTGCGAGTGTTCTGATACAAGCCAAACTTGTGTGGTGAGGTGAAGAGTGCTTGGCGGATATGAACTTGGCATACAGGCTCGCTGATGCTCGATACTGGCTAGACAGACGACAGACCAAGAGTCAGGTCAGGTCAGTTTAGGTCGAGGCAGCGAGCCAGTGTACGTGCGGCCTCGGAACCCGAGGCAACGCAGCCTTACCAGGGATGCCTTTCCCTGGATACTGTACTCGGAAGACCCAACGTGCAAGCATGACACGGAACGGAACCTGCGATGTGTTCATCCAGCCAGCCGCATCAGAGCAAAGTGTCGTATCTTGGAGGGGGTGGCTTAGGCATCGCCACTACTAGACATCCAACCTTTTCTGGGGCAGCCAGACCTACTCATAGTACCTCATAGGGTAATGGTCTAGTTGTCCTACCTGTCTATGGCATGCCAGGTACGATGCGGGCGCACAATCGTCTTCTTCCACATATGGGTTGACCGACCAGCTCAAGGGGGCTGTTTTGTAACAAGCATAGAAAACTCTAGGACTTATGGATGTTGAGTAAGCAACTTGAAATACATACCGTCCGCCCAATGACGCTGCCTTGTCTGTCTTTCGCCGGCCGTCTGGCAGCTAAGCAACATCACTGGCAAGGATTATGTTTGGTCGCTAGATCGGGCCCGTTTGAGGATCTTCCACAGTGTCTGGGGTACCCCTTGAAGTGTACGACTTGCTGTCCACGCGATATCAGCCCTATTAAGGACAACGATAGTGGAACTTTGAAGGGGACTACGTAGTCCATGGCCGACTTTTCAAGAGGCAACATCGCCAGATGAACGACCATTGGTTATCGGCTCGTGCAGATGCTTCGCTGAGAGAGCGAAGATTTGAAGAGGTCAAGTGCAAGAGCAATGTTGTTTCCAGGCAGGTCTCCAGCAACAGTTTCATGTTGTCTTGTAGAAGTGGTGATGTTGCTCGAGGTTGGTCGTCACCCAAGGTGTTGGAGCTAGGTCAGGGGCTTAAGCGAGGTGCCCAGCAGTTTGAGCTTGAAACAAGCGACAAGGGATATGGATGCGCCCCTGACCTTACCGGAACCCCGGCCCCTCTTCTTTTTCCTCTCTCAGCGTGGCCGTGTCTGGTCTCGTTCGAACGAACAAGTCCAGATCACGCCCAGAAGCCCGCAGAGTTTCCAAAATCGACGTCACAGCTGTTCGTTGCTCGGCCAAGTCCTGATACTGCTGTCGCGAAGTCATGAGATCAAACCTCCTCAGGTCATCTCTTACAAGCCAAATATTTCACACGCTGCTCTGACCAGAAAAGCAAGACAACAACAGCCACAGCACAAGACAGACTGCGCCTGCGGTAACACACGTACCGGGGATCTAGAAAGGCTCCGCTCCACATCCCAATAACGGGCATTTGTCGCATCTCGTCCGAATGAGACAGCTGACACTGCCAGAAATGGTAGAGTTCGGACTGTTAGCTCAAGGACATTCTGGGAGCAACAATCCCTGCCCCATGATGGTCGATATGAGATGAAATTAGCACTCAAAAAGAGCTTCTTCGTTAGGATCATCCAAAGTGTCCCTTGCCGGCCAGACGTTTGCCCTTCTACCGGACCCATTCACTCAAGGATGGCAAATATATTGTGCGGGGGATTTTCGGGCGGACGTGCACGTGAATTTTCAAGTCAACAGCCTGGTAATTCGGCCAAGGATAGCAGCAGGAAAGGGTTGCATGAATTTGTCTCTCAATCGGGTTGGTAAGTCCTGCCTGAAGTAGATGATTCTTGTCATTATCATCGCTCTTATGAGGATCATTGTGCCAATCAGGACGCTTTCGGCTGATAGCAGATAAACACGCTCTATGGCCACTCCCACGCGTCTTCATGTCGTACCGAGATTCATCTTATCTTGAACCATATTTGGTCAATGACGCGATAACCTCAAGCCTAACTCCACTACGATTCATGCAATACCGAAAAGAGAAAAGAAATCAAGTTTCCGCACAAAATAGGCTCCCCTGATATTTCCTAGAATCTATTTAGAGTAGTAGAGGGGTAAAGTTTCTCAACATCCTTCGTCGTTTGGATAGAGATTGGAATGTCCCATGAAACAGATGCTTATCCATGAGGACAATCCTTTTGTGGGCTGGTTCACACCAGCAGTGTGAAGCTATTTTCAGGGTGACCTTAATCTGTCGACAGTCGTCTAGAGGTCGTCTAGAAGCTTTCTTCCAAAGCTCGGTCTATTCGACACTTCAGGCAATTGGTACGTCGAGGTATGACAGACCATCTCATCCTGTTCAAGGGGGGCGATGGCCGAAGTTTGAATGATTCATGACACGAATGATCAGACCCCAAGACAGGATTTATTCCTTGTTGATTTTCTTCCATACTTCTGCTTCAGCAACAGATATTTGCTCTCCAGCAGTCTGCACCCATTTCTTTGCTGCGCCCCACACGCCCTCGGATTCGAAGCCGCCTGTACTCCCTTTGTCTTGATTCGATAAGCCTAGTACAGAGGTATTGTTTGCTTGTTCTGTTTCTTGTGCCCGTCTCTGGTCGCTTGTAAGCTCCGATGCGTAGACATTCTGGTGATATCCAGGAGGGTGCTCCAGGCTACCACGTCGGTCACTTTCAGGAGTTGGAAGAGCAACAGGGTAGAGCATCGAAGGAGCATTAGTCGTAGTTGTTGTTGAACTTGGAGGTTGGGAGGCATATGTCGCTGGGGGAGCATAGGACATCTGTGGTGGGTATGGCTGGGTGTTCTGTTGAGACGAAGCCAGGGTCTGCTGGGGCTGATAGCTCTCGCCAGCTTTCGGGGGAGGCGGAATGACACTCCTATTCAAAGGGGTAGGGACAGCTCCGGGCTGAGGTGCTGGAGATTGCGACTCTGGTTGTGTCGTTGGCGTTGGTTGGAGAGGCGCATATCGCTGCTGTGCAGCAGACGACGGAGCAGGAAACGCAGCAGATGCTGGCTGTGCCTGGGGATAGGATGAAAATGAAGAGGCTGAAGCTGTGGTGGTTTCGGGAGGTGGAGCAGGAGCTGCTTGTGGTGTAGTAGCAGACGGCTTTGATGCCTTCATAGGACTTGAAGTATAGACTGGAATGCCCGCCATGGTCACAGCTGTCTGTCTGTCTGTATGTATGTATGTTGTGTAGGGAGATCAAGCTTATGATCCGTTGATTTGCTGCTTGCTGGATGGAAGGAAGGCAAGATGAAATGTTTTGGGTAGTAGAAGCAGGAGAGACAGGATATCTGTTTGTGGTTTGTGGTGATTGACTCCCGTTGTTCTGGCCTTACCTTACTTAAGGTAGCCTTCCTTTCATGCTGACACGAATCATCCGTAGCCCTTGCCTTGCCATGCCATTGGTCGTTTGACGTCATCGATCACGTGTCTTCGTGATAGCCACAGCGCATCGTGCGTGATATTCATCATTGTATTGTGGCACCAGAGAGTGACGGTGTTTGAGATGTACAATTTCTACTTACTCTGACTGCTAAACTGTGTGACAACCGTATGCTCGTAATACAATACTCGGAAATGGATACTTTCTCTCATGCGTGGGGCATTGCGCGAGCTATTGTTGACTTTCCGAAGCTGGCGTGTTAGTACAGACCAACATCAGTGCCCGAGCATTCACAGAGTACCCGGTTCGAGTCGACACCACTGAGCACGAACAAGGCTAGACTCTGGAAGGAATATTGTACCTGCAAGTGGGCGCGCAAACGGCAACATACGCTTGGCTCCTTATCCCACGAGACGTCCTGCTCTCTCGGGACTATCGCTGTTTGCAAAGATTGCCCAGCCCACTACATCTCAGCCTCTTCTACACGCAGTCTTAGCCATTCCAAATGTGAGATTTGTGGGAGAAGTAGGAAGTCGATACGTCGCTATTGCGGCTGTGTCTTTCTTTTCTCGTGCACCTTTAAAGGCTTCCGTCTTTCTTTATCTCTCGAGAATTAACAAGTAGATTAAAGAGTAGAAAGAGAAAGTCATGAAACTTCCTCTCCTCTTTTACATGCCAACTGGGCTGTCCTCTCTTTTCGAGTCCTCATCATCCATGCCAGCTTCAGCCTTAGCGTTCTGGTACACCATGTCGATGCTCGATCCTGAAACGAAGTCATCGAAAGATATCAGTCGACTTCCATACTGGGTATGTCCCGCCCGATTACAGGGTTCTGAAAGCTGAAAGATACTCCCCTTCACCGCCGGCGTATTCTGGTGCGATATGCTGGCAACTGTCATGATATTCTGGCAATACACCGGTCGAACGCACTATTGCAGCAAGTCTTCCACCCAAACAATCCCTATATTTCAGATATAGGATCATACACACTTAAACCACTATTCTTATCCTGCACCTCTGTAGCAACACTCTTCGTAGACTTCTCGCTACTCTCGGAACAATGGCTTCGACACCGTGGCCAGCTCGTCAATAATTACACAGAGACGGAGAAACGTCTGTCATTTGCTATTATTGTGTGGAAAAATTGGTGGAATTGGGCTGTTGTTACTTAGTATTTTCGATACCGCGAGGTACGGGACGGTACATAACATCTGTTTGTTTATTTTCATGGGTGGATACATTGCCAGTGCGACTTGTAGTTGTTGGGAGTATCAGAGTCTCGGATCACGTCAGTACTGCCCGTTCCCTCCTAGGCACGATGCTTCATTGTACTGGGGAAGCTAATATTTTCAGGTGGTCGCGAGCATCGTATCCTTTGAATGTCGTTTTGGATCAAGCTTGCATTTATTCAAGTGCAAATCGCTCTCGCCATTGCGTTCATCAGCACTTCGTCATCAAGGATGCACAATGAGGCAGCGATCTTGGAATTTGTTCTGGCTTTCGTGTTCGGACCTTATGGTGAGTGATCTTTGGGTGATTGTGCGAATGATGGAACTAATCTTCACACGGTGTAGTGATCTCATACGCGATAGACCTCTACCCAGCTTCTCGATGCGAAATTCGGAAATGGGGCTCTATGCGGAAGTCGAATGAGTGGAGAAAGTAAATAGTGGAGGTTGAATGACCACTGTAAGAGGGCCCTCGGATGCCCTTGAAGTCGAGGCTGACCTCTTTCATGTGGGGTGACGTGAGGAACAAAGGCTCCACAGATCTATGTTCACTTCTAAACCTCTGATATACTAATATTATAAACCCCCCAAGTGCTTTCAAGACTTTCAGAAGTTGCTGTAGTAAAGTTCTAGAATTATTTCACGTCATTGGGTCATTCCACTTTCCAAGGCTTTTACAAGCTTTCGTGCTCTCTCTCAGCTTTGGGATCTCCCTATAGCTAGCTACTTCGCGAGCGTGTATGGCCGGGCATTATCGTGTAGTTAAAGCACCAAATATCCAGATCGAATGATGTTTTCAAATGAGCCGACTATCCAAGTTTTCATAAAATCCCTCTCGTCAAAGTCGTATCTCGGGAGCCGAGGAGATGTGATTAACGTGATACCAAATTACCTCGGTACGAAAGGGGGTAGGTAGACAGTGGGTCTCACCCTCCCCCATACATTGTTCTTTAACATGTAGGGAAACTTATGGATAAGAACCCTTGAGATTTTGGTTGTTAGTTGTCAGAATAGCCTTAATGTCTGACGAGGAAGGTGAGATCCACTGTCCGCCCCCTTTCGTATATAAGTAAACAGACAGGCGAGCTGGCAGAAATGGCAAAGTGGGGCATCATTTCTGACCGCATTTGGCTCCCAAATTCACGTCTCACAAAGATCGTCGACGTCAACATTCACGCACAAGCTCTTTCAGCCGGCGGAGAAAAAATATCTGGCTGCCAGAATATACGAGGTCAATCCTGTGCCCCAATGGTGCTTCGATTGAGGACGAATACTGATGCGTCATGATCGATATGCTGCAATTACCCGCGACAATCCAACCAAGTGTCAATTGAAGGACCTTGAACCGAGAGGAACATCATAGTTGAAGCTGTGGGGTCTGGGAGAGGTACTTTTCTAATCAGGCGACATCGTGGTCTAAAAGGATGGCAATGCCAGATGGGTCGTATGAAGGCACCCTTTCCATTGGCAGTGCCGGTGGTATTCAGCCAAGGCGTGAAATTGGTACAGAAGCCCAGGACAAATGCTTGGCGTATGGGATGAATATATGCCCTCGGTTGGAGGACGTAAACAACAGCAGTGTAAGAAAGCATGGTGATTTGCAGAATGTAGCGAAATCTCAAGTCCTAGGAAGAAATTATGGTTTTAACCTCAAGAAAATGCTCGGAGATCACCTCCCAAGTGCTCAAATTACTACGGTATTAAGGCTCCAAGGGGATGTGTAATATTATCGTGCTAATTTTTGTTGCACGGCACTCTAAACGATACCCGGTCAGGCAAACAGTTTTCTGCTTATACCACAGCGCCAATTTTGTTGATTGCGATCTTGTGAGATATACTAGCGAGAACCCTTTTCCCCTCTAGCAGAGCTAAAGTATGGGCGTATACTGTTAGTTCCCCAAAACTTGACCAAATTACCCGCGGGACGAGGGATAATATGCTGGCAGTGAGTAGCACAGATGTCAGCTATTAGTCGACCACCTTACACTCAACACCCTCCTGTCGCAAAGCCCATGTGACTGCATCAAGAACATTTCCAACCTCTATAGTTGGCTTGTGCTCTGGCACCGTACCAGCCTGATGGATCCCGGTCTGAACGAGAATACTCTTCCACTATGAGAACCTTAGCACTTGGAATCTGAGTCAATTGCGATCTGGGATTTGTAAGGGTAATCCTAAGACATGTCTTCGGATCTATAGCCCTAATCTCTGAGGGATGAGGAGAAAAGAACATACTGTTGAGCCCCAGGGACTCTTGTAGTTGTTCGCACCTGCAATATCGGATTGAGGACCATCGCCAATCATATATACCGTCTTCAGGTCACACTTAGCCACATTTCGAAGTGATTGCTCGCCGTATTCGAATTGGAGCTGGGTTGGCTTGCCAATTTGCATGTAGTGGTCACCGGCGACAAGTTCAGTGCCCGTCAAGCCCTTCCACATGCCTTCGAGAGCCAACTTGAATGTGCCCTGGCAGATTCTCGGGAGCTAGAGATGAGAATTAGCAGTGCTCGGAACATGACACTGGGGAGACTTGCGTGATACTTGGTTGCATATGTGACATCAGGGTTGGCGAAGTACAATTTTGGTTGTCCATCCTGGAGGTACCCATTGTTCGGGAGCTCGGGGCTCTTGTTCTTTGAGGAGATGGTCCCAAAAATACCACTCTCGGATAGAAGGAGGTCGATGATAATCTGAAGATCCAGACACCACTCTCTCGGAGAGGAGTAGACGAAGATTGCCGAGATCTTGACACCACTCTGGCTTCCGCTGGCATTCATGGTCTCGGGCAAGGCCCTCGCGGTCTTTTTGAAGTAGTCTCCGTGCATCTCATCGAATGGGGAGACACCTGGAGCAGCGATGACAAAATCGGCACTGGTGACAACGTTCTTGTATCCATATGACAATTCAGCCACCTCTCTACACGAATCACCAACACCTCCAAGGACTAGGACCACCTTATCTTCGAATTCGGCTGCGTACTGCTTGAATGGAGTATGGGCCTGGATAAATTGATCACAACTGACTGGTACGCCCACCTTCTCCGCCATGTCCCTTGCGCGGACACATTCAGTCTTGCCACCTCCATTCGTAAGGAAAACGAAAGGGATGTTATTATTAGACAGAAACTTCATTGCCTGCTTGGCACCGGGACAAAGCTCGCCAGATTTGTATATGACACCGTCAATATCAAAGGCGAAGCCAAACTTCTTCTCCGTGAGAGGGTATGGTGCTCGTTCAGCGATCGATGTGAGTTGGATTGTGGCAGCACGAGAGCGTCCTTTTGGTTCTTGGCATCGGAGGAGAGCTGGCTTAGCAACAGATGTTGGACCAAAGCTGGCTGCTCGAGAGCGATCTTCTGCTTCTTGAAATTAGCAGAGGCATGCTTAGGAGAAATTCCGGGATAGATGATGTCCTCACCTGATCGTCCTTTGATTTCAGACATCATTAATAATGAGGTACAGAGGTCGACGAAAAGGTCTCGTGTAGCTCAACTGATTCGAAGCAAGTTCTTATACAGCACACTTTCGACAGGTAGGTGATTTGTGCGAAAAGAAAGCAAAACAGACTCTGCGTTTAAAGGTTCGAAACAGTTTCAAGCCTGCTGACGTCGTTTTGTTCGCTGACCCTAGCGCTGTTTATTTGAAAAATGAATAGTGGGGACCTTTAGCGAGATCTGGAAGTTTCGAGGTAAGACCACGCGACAAAATCCATTCACGCAGTGCATTTATTTGAATTTACTTCCTTGTGTGTTGGCGGGCTGTAGTTAATGTCATTGTTGGCCGCTTGACTTGCCTTGTTACGGTTTTCTCTGTAATTGTTTTAATCTAGACAATGCCCCTCTGTGTGAAGATTTCTTTGTTGACATTCATGACAATCAATAATAAGTGCCCATAAAGTCTCTTGTGAACTCGTATGCCCCAAATTTTTTATAATATTGCCCAAGAACCAGTCTGCAGAAGATAGAGTAGAGCGTAAATCCTGTCAATACACCACATTGCCAGCTCTTCTCTGCATTACTTACTCTCAGCCTGACCACTATCGGGCTAATTTTCTGCTAGCGAAATTGATTCTGTCACAGTATCAAAGGTGAGTTGACGGGAGATAGATACATATCCTGAACTACAACAGAATTTGTAGTTCCATCTTCTATCAACACCATTTTCTTTTCTCAATCCCAAGCAGTCTGGATCTCCACTCCACTCCACTCAGCCTGTCTCAAGATGAGTCGCGATACCTTTGCTCTCTTCATCCAGATCCTCTCCATAAGCAGCCTCAATGCTTCGAGATTGGCGAAGTCGGTCATTTGGGATTGGCTGCCATTCAAATTCTTTGTTGGTCTGTACCTTACCTTCGCTTTCCACTCAGAGATTCATGAAGTACTGGATCTGCTCTACGCTCAGAACTCCTGGCTTATAGCATTCGAGGTGCTTTTCCTCTTCAAGTTTGTCAAAATTGTGGTTCATACACTCTCTTTCTTGCTCTATAAGCCATACCCTGTCCCTCTGATCCCGACAGTCACTTCCCGAGATGTTACGGTCATCATACCAACTGTTGGTTTGATCGACGAGGACGAATTCAGAGAGACACTCCGCACGATATTCGCCAACTCACCAGCCCGAATAATCGTCTGCACCGTCGGAAAGGAAAAGCTTGCTGTGGCCAAACGAGTCTGCGCAGAGGAGCTCGCAGAGGCAGAATTACTTCGACCGACCCTCACAAAGATTCAAGCCCTAGCTGTGGAAGCGCCTTCCAAGCGAAAGCAGCTTTTCGAGGCATTCAAGTACGTCCACACATCTATCGTCGCTCTCGCAGATGACCACGTCTTTTGGGGAGATCGATACCTCATCACCGCTCTTGCTCCATTCGAAGACCCAAAGATTGGTGGAGTTGGCACCAACAAGAGAGTCCGCCGCCAACCTTTCCGATTCTCATTTGCGAACTTCCTCAACTTCATTGCTTGCAATTATCTGGAGCGTCACAACTTCGAATGCACAGCGTCTGTCTATATCGATCAAGCAGTCTTCGTGATCTCAGGAAGAACTGCTCTGTACCGCACAGCAATCTTCAAGCATCCACAGTTCGAGAAGGAATACTGTCGGGAAACCTGGTTCTTCGGTCTTGTTGGTAGGAATGGCTTCGATGTCGATGACGATAACCTCTTGACAAGATTCACTATTGGCATTGCGAAGTATAAAGTCTGGTTTCAAAACAGTCCCGACTGTACACTGGAGACTACTCTTGGCGAGCCCGGAAAGTTTTTCAAGCAGATGGACCGCTGGATTCGAACTACATGGAGATCCAACTCAACCTCTTTGTTTTCGGATATGACACCTTGGAAGACACAGCCCTGGTCTGTGTATGCTGTCTATCTTTCATCCTTCGTCAACTTTGCTCTCCTCTACGACGTTGCACTCTTCACGACCTTGTGGTTCGGACTAGGGAGTGATCCATTACCATGGTTACATAGCTGCTTGAACTGGCAGGTCGGGGAGTGGTTTCACAAATTCTCCTCTTCCCATCGTGCACCTACTCTCGGGTTCTCGTCATTGCCCAATGATCTTCATGAAGTCGACCGCACCACAGTCATGTGGATCTTGGCTATCATTCTCTTTATCTCAAAAATGATCAAGCCTCTGCCACACTTCTGGCGAAATCCTGCCGATACCATTTATATTCCTTTCTACATTCTCTTCGGTTACTATCACAGCTTGATTAAGTTCAAGGCTTTGCTCACTGTATGGGTTGTTTCCTGGGGATCAAGACCGGGTGTGAAGTGATTGGGGGATTGGAGGAAGGAGCTTTTCTGGGCAAAGTAAGTCATAACTGTCGGCATCAACTTATACTAACATGCGTCTGTAGCGGACCTGTGTATCAAGGTCTCAATCGAGCCCACGTCAAGTCTTTCGGTAGCCAGTCAGCTGCCGGGACGTCAGTCTAAAAAGTCATTGTATCGGTATGTCTTCTCCTCTGCCTACTACATCTGCCTACCACAAGTCAGAAGCTGACAAGATCATCAGATGAAATCAAAAGCCCACCAAGGAAAGAAAGGTCATGTAGCCCGATCTCTAGCACAACCCATGCTGCTGAGGCGAGCTTTTCTTTATATTGTAGATAATCCAAAAAGCCGCAAAAGTCGATTTTATGTCACAAATCCTCCATCTTATTTTCTTTGACTTTCAGTGATGATCTAGTTATATGCTCAGTGCGCGTCGTTTGACTCAGGAGATGTTGGTTTCAAAGCTGCTAAACGGGTTTTGTTGAAAGGTATTGCGTCGGGTTGTAACTGTATCTCATCATCACGGAAATCCCTGAAAACTGCGAGAAGTGAAATATCGCCGATTTCTCCTCAACTTTCAGACATCTCAACGTAAAGCGAGTCGTTAAATTTAGAGCGTGTTTGCGGCTACAGTCTCTCCAAGCGTTTTAGACAATAGAACATATACCTACTGAATAGTCTCCAAATTATCCCTTTAATCTTGCTAGAGCCTCGCTAGCCGCTGGAACTCCTCTATTCGGTGGTGGTGGAGGCATTGCACCTAAGCTACCTCCGACCTTTCTTCATACTAATTTTCGCAAATTGGCTCAAACATAAGATATCAACACTAGCAGCATCACTCTGAGTTCATAGCTCACTATCTCCGGCTGTAAGAACCCCAAGGGTGGATTAGTATACGAGATGCTCATACAACACTTTACTACTTCGGTCTCCACCCCCAAGACTGGCAAAGAACCGTTCAAGGTTATGCTGCTTGGTCGTTCTGTGGCACCTAGAACGCGCTCTTTGTGCCACGACGCTGCTGCAAAGAATAGAAACACTACTATCATGATCTATATATCCGAATGTGATAGCAGTAATGGATGGTGATAAGCTATCCGGCTTTTTAACATTATTTACACTTGTTCTTCCATTGTCCTGTTTCACTCGCTGATTTCACGGTAGACTATACCAAAGAGATACTTACACGATCTATAGGATTCATTTTGCTAAGCCTATGCGATCACTGGAGACATTCAACAGTGGCGATGGCATAAAGGATTGGCTCCTTAGTGACCTTCGAAGGTAGAGGACCCAATCACAAGAAGGTACTTACTATAAGTCGCGAGGCATTCCGTACCGTCGCGGTATGACATTGGATGGTCCACCAGGTACATGCAAGAGGATAGGCAACTCAAGTTCTTCTGGATATCTACGTGGTATATATATCTAGCTTCCAAAGTACGTTGCAGCTTACAAATTTGTTCAGAGTCTTACCGCCTCAATGTAAGTAAAAATGAAAATGATACAGTCTAGCTTGATTATTACTTCTCGCCAGCAAGAACCAGCTGACACTGAAACCACTTCTGAAGTATCGTGCCGTTGGAAGATATTGATGCGGTTGGTAAATAGTCACGGTCAGCTTTTGATGAAAATAGAGGCAGATATGGGAGCAGACGTTCGAAATCCACGTATATGGAAAGAAGATGAAGTCAAGACACCCCCTTCATCCAATATTACTTCTCTCTGGATTTCTTCATTTCCTGGTTCGTACTAAGAAGATCTTCTCCGACTCTTTTTTCCTAGTTTCTTATTATCTTCTCAAGATATAATAAGTCAACCTCGGTTCAATTGCAAACTATCATCTTGTACAAGATTGATTGATTTCACAAGAGAAGGTCGAAATTAGGACCATAACCTGCACATTCGCTCACAACCTCGATAAAGCACCCAATAAGCCCGGACCTATGAATCTTCAGGTGTACTTAGGTCACGTATCGCACCTACTGCGATGTTAATGTTTATTCGTATGTGTGCGCCGACTGTAAACTCGCATCCTCCTGGTTCACACCTGGACAGGGAAAGTTTGAAAATATTGGCACCCGAATGCAGTACTTATACTCATAGAGATAAAATCTTACTAGCCGAGGTCCAATGGCAGGTCACTTAGTTACTTATCGAGGCTCTGTGACAAACGCTGGCATGAAGACGGAAGGGCGGGTAACTGAGCATCAGCGCTCGAAGAGAGAGGAGCCAGAGCGGGTCAAGCGGATATCACTGTGGAAGGCAGCCAAAGAGGGAGATCTTGTGGCACAGAAAATAGCAGGTAACGCTGCAGAATCGGCTGTTGAAGCTGATACTAGGAAAGGGATCGAAGACAGCGCACGCTCGCCAGTATTAGCTCTCAGCGCTGCAATTGAAACAGCTAATATCAAGCAGAGCGCCAGCACAAGTTCAGAAACAGATATCACTACCTCGTAGCCAACAATTAGAGCGGACACGCAAACAGATCTGCCACATTCGGTCGCTGGTGGCTCGATAGAAGCAGAGATGGCAAGGACAGATGAACTTCTATCTAGCACAAGAACGATGTCCGGAAACACAAACACACTGAATAGTTCCAGCTCAGGCTTATCGGCTTTTTCATTTGAATGGATAGGAGACTTAGAGAAGACCCAGAAGGGACTGAAGGATAAAAGAAAGAGGAGTGTAGGAAACAATTGACAAAGACTTCATATAAGCGACCTCATAGCATACCTACCACCAAACAAACTTGTTGTTCACTTCTTGAGGGGGTCTCAGATTAAGTAGACCTCTTTATCAAAAAACCGTGGCTTTTTCTTACCTATGAAAAATCAATGTATCCATGACATTGTTGTCTGGGCTTTCAGCTCTGATTGTAATGAAGCGAGGAAGTTTGACCTGGTGAAGTACTCTTAAGAATAGGCAAAAGCCGTAAAAGCCGGTACCGCCAAGATCAAGACACAATTAACTGCTTTCGGACGGGAGTTCCTCCGCAACGCAATGCCGCTTATTACATGTGTTACTGCGGGCTGCTGTCACGTATCATGTGCCTACGCGGTGACCGAACGCGATTGTCCTACTTAAAGGACGTGAGCCCTCAGCTGCCCGCTTCCCCCCAATCCATCTACTCAGGTGTCGCTCAAGCAAAGTCTTTCAACCTCAATCACATTGCTCGATAGTATCGTTACATTTACGATTCCTTGACCAACCAGCCCCTCAAAACCAATCCGCTTGGGCTTTCGATCGCCACGATGCCAATCGACCACACTTCCCTCCCGGTCAAAAATTTCGAGGCTTCAAAAGCCTTCTACACCGAAATACTGAAGCCTCTATCGTACGAGGTTTTCATGGAGTTCCCTGGCAATGCAATTGGTTTTGCAGAGAGTGGCAAACGATCAGATTGTTAGTAATTGATCAAGCAACATGTTGTTGTCGATCCCTTTACAGTGACCCGAATTATACATCAAGTATCATGACCCAATAGCTTACCGGTGTATAGTCTGGCTTGCCGCGCCCGCTAAGGGGAAAGAAAACCAGGACGGCAATCTAAACATCAGCCATGTAGCCTTCACAGGAAGTAGCAAAGCACAGGTTGACGAGTTTCATGCAAATGCTCTGTAAGTCAATTTGATTTCAGTACCAAATTTGGGCTGGTATTGACTGGCATACAGGAAGGCAGGAGCGAAATGCAATGGTCCGCCTGGATTTAGACCTCAATACCATGAGAAGTACTATGGCGCTTTCATTCTTGATCCTGACGGAAATAACATCGAGTGTGTCTTCTTCGACCTGTAGACTTACGTCGTCGTGATTTTTCGATTGGAATCAAGACACGAGGAAGTCTTGCTGGGGTTCAGATAGAGATAATGAGAGGTCTACAATTAAAGGAATAGAGTTCTCAGAGGCTTATATGAGGAAAGGGATAGGGCTGGCTTACAAAAGAGGTTCTATTCCAAGCATAGGTCTCTCTATAATCCTCACAGGTTTTAAACTTTCCAGCACATGTTGGAAAGTTAGCAAGACCTGGATTGAAGCGGGCTTACCCCTCTATACTCCGCTCCGCTACTGCACTTATCCAAAGTTGGAATATCATCATCGTACCTTCTTTATCAACACTCTTGATCCCAATAACCGCTAAGATGTGTCATTAAGTAAAATACGAGGCATAGATATTTGTTTCGACAAAATATGTCAGGACTACTCATTTGTGTTCCTCCTCGCATTTCGAGGCTCATGCCAATACAAAAGTCATTTTCTTATCAGAACCCTACGAACGTCTATCTCAGTATCAGAATAGTATGAACCATTGAGAAGAAAGACTAAATCTCATCTTCCAGAGCGCAAGCTCTTCAATTAATGATCTGGGGCCGAGGCGGGTAAATTATCTTCCTATACAACGTACCTGGCAACCGGCAGATAAAGCAACCTGACTGACCTCTCCCAACACCACTCCGTGTGGCGTTTCATTTAAAGAAAACATCGGTAGATGATTCTCAGTCAGAGTCCCTATGAATATGGCTGCCTTAGCCAGCTGCGATATTGATCGCTCAATATGGGCAGGCAAGGTCCAATGTTGTGCAACCCATCGAGAAAGAAGACCCCGCGTTGCGTGCTTCATTATCTGAACGTGGACTATCACAGTGGACGACTGCGATCGGCCTCCAACTTAGGCAGATCCTTCCTAGCCCCGTGGTAGAAAAAGACAGTCATAATAGGACAACTTTTAGTCGTTCGCGATTGTGGTAGCGTTCCTGCCATGTAACATATAACCTAATTGTAAATCCGATTCCGTATTACCACGCTGCTCAGATCGAAAGTGAGCAGCAAGTTCGGAGTTTATTTACTCCCACTTGTCCCACCTTTAACCTTCGTGTGGCGTAGGCGTCAAATTGATGATGGAGGAATATGCTTCCAGAGGTTTCTCGCGAAAGAACGTCTGATGTAAGGACTTCCATTAATGAACTAGGAACTTGCGCCTAAAGTAGCCCTTCCCTTATCATGGCCCCATAGGAGCTAGCAACTGGAAAGTGTTCTGTTTCATCTTGTGGAAGTTCAGGGGTGATGAACAAACGAGCCGGAAAGACTTAGTGACGGAGAGACTGGAAAGCAATACTCTAGGTCGGTGAGGAATGTGTGCCGTGGCAGACTGAAAAAAAGAATCCTGTAATATTCCGATGCAGCGATTGTGTCTAGCTCTCACCACAGACTCGCACTTCACAGGCCTGGTGGGGAAAATCGATGTGATTTAGGTCCAATTATAACATTAAAGTGCATAATGAGTAAGTAAGTGGGTATCTATCGATCGAAGCCAATCCAAAAAAAGATGAAACCCAAAATATGGCTCAACACACGCTCGCTTGGATGAATGCCCGCCAAATTATCATAAAGAGCGGCCCTCATTCTATCATGATCATCATCGCAAACATCCCGTCTTATCATTGCAAACCCCTTTGCGCCCATTCCAAGCAGACACATAATCTCCTCCTAAATCTTCCTCCCAAATATTTAAACCATTAAAGCAATGACCAGACTGCGATGATGTGCTGTGACGTGTATGAGAGAAATGCCAACCTGTGACCGAAATAAGAAAGCAAATTGAAGCGAAATTTAGTTACGAATGCACCACGGGCTTGCGCCCTTTCAATCTTCCCGTCTTCGAAATGTAATATGAGACCAGACCATCTTCCTCGCTATGCATGCAGGAAATTGCAAAAGAGAACGCTAAATGCAAACTATGACCAGCATCAACAAAAACCAGCTGCAACCGAGTCAGGAGGAGCAGGCATGATATTATGTGGAAAAGAAAGAATGAAACAAAAGGTCAAACACTGGCAGTCCTTCTCCTGCCGACAATAGGCTTTTGAGCGTACGCAACAACCAATTTGAAACTAGCGTTCCATTTCTCACTCTCCCCTAGCAGTGAGCTATCATTGAAGATACTCCTGGCGAGATCGCCATCAGAAATAACGCCCATCTCGTAGCAGCGTGTATACCACCAGCGTCCAACTTTAGCGACCATTTTTGTGATGCTCTCGTCTCCAGCGCGGGTTTCGTCTTTCATCATGTCCGCCAAGCTGATTTCTTCAGTCTTGCCCTTCTTGTTACCCCTGACGCTTCCATGCTTGAGAGTATCTTTAGAAGCGGCGGGAACAGTCGAAGCGACAGGGACTCCGACATTACAACTCTTAATATCGCTGAAGCCTCGCTTACTGACGATGCGGAGGACAGTATCGCTTGCACTCGCGAGACTGACTTCGGGGTGTGCAATTTGCATCTTCACTTTCAGATTGCGGACGGCGCGACGAGCGCGATTCCCCATGTTCATCATGTCGAGGTCTAGGATTGCCATCTCAAGATATCCGCCTGGCTTGAGTACGCGTTGGGATTGCGCGATAATGTTGCGGTAAGATGCTTCGGACATTACGGTCGGAAAGCGGAAAACAACAACGTCGAATGTGGATGATGGGGATGGAAACTTATGAGATGTAGAGAGGTACTGAATCTGACGATGGTTGGGTGGAGTGAGGGGAAAGGATGCACTAGCTGAAGCTCGCTGAGAGTTGGAAAGGGGTCGAGTAGGTGAAAGATTGTAGAAGGTTGAGTTAGGGTAGGTCTCTGCTGCATAGAAGGACCAGTCATCTAGAGCATGATTAACTTCTGAGAGTATAGAAATGAGCGATTAAAAGTAACATACCATTACCAAGGCCATCGATGACCAAGATCGAATGGCGTTTTGTTGATCCTTCTAATTGCATGATCCCTTCTCTTGCAGGACTGAAGAGCACGTGACCAAATGTCAACCATTTGCTGACCGTCATGGAACCAACCCGAAGGTTGACCTGCGAAATGGGCGAACTGTTTTCTTGTTCAGAGATGGTTCGTATCCCTGAGATGGATCGCGAATGGCTGCTAGAAGAAGTTGACTTTCTCGAGCTGCTGTTCGAAGAGCTCCGTGAGTTTTGGGCAGATTCTTCGTAAACAGAATTGTTTCGGTCTCCGTATCCCGAAAAGAAGTCTGTGAAGGACATAGGTGTCGTTGGCTTCGGGATAGTGTTAAGTGCATCTCTCAATCTGGCGCTCATATCTCCGCTGTATACACTTGAGCAGGTAAGAGCTGAGTATCTCGTAGGTAATTCGACAACGTGCTCCATTGTTTTGTGCGCTGAGGCTAGCGTAGGAGACTCTTTGGCTTGCGTTTTGCTTTTCCTGATGCGACGACTTTCGTAACTCTCATACTGAAATGGAACGCCATGCGACGATGTTGCTGACTCGGGTACCTTGACTGTATCGCCATTCTCAATAAGATCATCGTACTCGTCCCATACCTCGTCTTCTTCAAGAACAGCATCACTCTCTGGAATAACGGCAGTGATATCAGCGAGGCTTCGGCAACCAGAGCTACTCGTGGTAGCCTCGGAGTTCTTGCGAGGAGCGAACGCCAGAAAGTCGTGGTCGCTTACATCAGTGCTCTCCGACTTCGACTCGGCAGCACTCTGTCGCGGCACATCTTCCATCTCCGAGGGAATTGTCTGGGATGGCTCTGGTGTAGAGGACTTTGGTGGGCTAGGTCCTACACCGACGGATTCTTTGTCGATAACTTGTGGCTTAGAAAGGGGCTGGAAAATGCTGAGACGAGCAAATGGCCTTGAGAATGACTTCGGCGATATCGTCTCCGGACGAGCCGAGATGACCTTGGGGATCCGTCCAACTTGCGGAAGCCGACTTGGCCGAACTGGTGCTGTCTCTCTGACCAAATGCAAGTCAGTTTGTTGTATCTCGGGTGTCATCTGCATGGTCTCCGGGGACGAGACTTTCGGTGCTTTGTCATCTGCGGAAGAAATTGTCGCAGACTTTCGGCTTTCTATTGATTGTCGTATTTCTTGTATCTCTCCGAATTGAAGCATGTCGAGTTCTTCATTCGATAGACTTACGATGTCAGCATCACGTAAGATGTCTTCCAGGTCAATAGGCTCCAAGTCCTGTTGCTCGTCTGAGGAATCAAGCATAGCATAATGTGGCACTGCTGCGGTTTCGGGGGCTGAAGGCGCAACAGTGACTTGGAGCGCTGGTTGAGATTCCGTCTTGAGGGTTGGTTGAGCACGATGGAAGAAGTTCCACTTTCGTGGGGATTTTGGCCGCTTCTCCAACTTTTTTGGCTTCGTGAGTTGACCCTGAGACGACTTCTCAATTTCAGATTTGATTCTCAATTGAGAATCATCTGACATGATACTTCCATCTAGACTGGTAATCGAAGGCGAAGCTCCCTTCGAGACATGGAGCTGGCGCGGAAGATTCAAGGCCCTATTTGAATTATTCAATCTCTGAACAGATCGGCGGAATACCAGAGAACTTTTGCCGATACCGTCATCACTACTGTCGGAAGGGCGGCGACCTTTGGGCATTGATATAGTCGAAGTTCGTTTGCTTGGTTCTCTTGGTAATGCTGATGGCCATAACGTGGCTCGGGTAACTTCGCGGCTAAGCTTGAATGATCCCTTGCAGTCCGTGCTGGGACTTCCCAGAATAAGGCTGGTGTTGCTCTCCGTTCGGGAGAGTTCTGAGCTGGTGTTCCGATTTTCAATTACCTCGCCGCCACCGGCGATGATCACAGGACTCATACGCTGGAGGAGGAAAGGATCATGGGCGCGAGCGCTAGCGAAACTTTCCTGTGATGAACTTGCGCCACTTATGCTTCGGTCTCGACTCCTATTCAGACTCCCAGTACTAGTGCTCCTTCCTCGATGACTGTATCTTCCATATCCTTCATGTCCAGTTCCAGCCACTGGACCCTTTCTTAGTACCTTGTCCTTGGCCTCAACAGTTGGTATTTCTGGAGCTGTCTTCGTGCGCCGCCCAAACAAGCCAAAGCGTGGCTTTGAGTCACCTAGACTCGGACTTGGAGTACGACTGACTGTGCTTCTCGATGATGGTAGATTGTACTGAGGCCTCAAGTTGGGAACAATACCAAGTCCGGATGGCGCGGGCGTTGCTTCACGCGGAAACTGTTGGACCGAAATAGGAGAGGGATCCCTTGACGAAAACTTGTTTGATTGTTGAGAGCGATTCCCAAGTGGGGGTGAAGTGACGGCACTTCGTGGCAGTGTACTCCTTCTCCTGTCTGGGGAGAAACTGATTCCCGCTAGATTGCTTTGGATTACTGTCATAGACTCGCCTAGTTGAGTTTGCAAATCTGGTGCACCTTCCCGGCTTGGTCGTGTTGGTGGACAGGATCTCTTGGCGGGAGCAGTGGAAGATGTGACCAGTTCCACTTTGGCGGGCGATGACTCTGCAGATGTCATTACTGGCTTTGTGGATACTTGAGATGATTTGGAAGGAGACTCCTGCTCATCAGAGCGAGGTTTATTGAACTTTTGGGATGACTTTCTTGGCGGAGGACTCGGTGGCATTGGGGACAACCTCTTCTTTTTCTTCTTCTCTTTGGTCTTTGCCTCCGCTTTGACTGTGGAGTTCGACGACGAGGAAGTCAAGGATTCTCGAAGCGATGGCAGACCATGTTGCTCAATCGGTGTTGCTTCGTCTTCTGTCGAAACGCTCGCAGCTCTTCTTCTTGAGAAACCAGTAACAGGAGGTCGTGAGAAAGCAGGGCTTCCCTGCCGTAACCTTGGTGTGGTAGTCTTGAGAGGTGCAATAATCCCGGGCGACTGAGAGGACATAGAAGTAGGGGTAGTATCTCGACTGTAAGATCCAGGACCAGGAGACCCAGAAAATCGTGTTGATGGACTGGCGCTATAGCCACTACCACTATATCCACTGTATCTGTGATGACTGCTTCCACCAGAGTACATGGGCGTTCCAGAGAGTAAAGGTGTTGGAGGCGGCAAATCCTGAGTGGAAAGTTTTGGTGGCAGGTCTGCGTGGACTCTGCTATGTAGTCCAAACACTTCCGGCCTGTTGCGATACCTATCCAATTCCGGTATGATGGGTGGCGAGTCCTTGACTGGAGGAGCTCTCGCCCTTGGTCTCGTGAAGTTATCATTGTAAGCTTGAGCTGACCTAAATGATGAGTCGATACTTGGACGCATTTCCGCTGAGCTTTGCGACCACTCCGCCGGAGACGAAGATGCAGCTCTGTCAATTCCCGGAGGGGTGTTTCCAGATGTCTGTACAATCGAAGAAGGCTTCCTTCTCAAGACGTTGCGAGAGGAATTGCCCTTTAGTTCGAGCTGGAGCTTCTCGGCAGGTGCCTTACTCGTAGACCTGCTGAATCCGAAGCTTGACGCAGTGATACCTTTAGGCCTTTCTCGTCTCTCAAGCACCTCACTCCTCTGCCTTGTACTCAGCGATGAATCGCGCATGCTCGGTCTCGATAGTCCCACCTGAGATGGCTTGGTCAATGGTACGGCTCCTGTCCTTGGTTCCATCTGCCCTGAAAGATGCGCAATATCGGCTTCTCTATGAACTTTTGCTGGCGATACAGATGCTCCAGCATGCATGTACGCTCCAAGCCTTCTACCACGAGGTAGATCCCCTGGCCTGGTAGGCGGGTCGAACCCGGATTTGTATGATGCCATCTTTTCCCCCCTACCTTCGCATTGCCTTACCACTTTTGGTGACTTGGCCAACGGGCTATAGAGTGTAGCAATGAAATACGCTCAACATTCCTTGGACACTTGCGCGAGACTTTGTATGTTTGGAACAACCGGGATATCTGCGTTTGGTCAGACCTCGATTAGCAGGCGCTATTTAGACGAGAACCTACGTCCCGAGT
Organism: Neospermospora avenae; assembly: GCA_014282315.1. Lineage (NCBI taxonomy): Eukaryota > Fungi > Ascomycota > Leotiomycetes > Helotiales > Ploettnerulaceae > Neospermospora > Neospermospora avenae. The sequence goes on along the minus strand of JACBAH010007318.1, from coordinate 1,010 downwards.
CTGCAATGGGGTAACTTTTGATACCCGCGAGGACTAACTCCTTTGAAGAAACACGTTTTTGTAGACAAGACAGATTCTCGTGTCATCCAAAAATTCAACCCAAATTAGATACAATGATGGTTGTGGCTACACGGTCCGAAATCGCAGGCGAGAAGATACCAGGGTTGTGTGTGTGTAGTATCTATAGATAGACCGTACTGCCAGGGTTCTGAAGATACGCAACAACAGAGAAAAAAGAGTATAGCAGTATCGATTATGAATTGAGGTGTAAATCAAGAGCCAAAACAAACCAAAACAATGCAAAGGAGGCAAGTGATGAAGCTGTTGTTAAGGGTCGCACTGGATGCGGGATGGTCGGAGCTAGAGGGAACTAGAGGAGAATAGGGCGATAGAATAGAGTCTGGGACTAAGAAGTGTGGATGTCGCAGAATGGCGACGAGGATTCGGTTGGTAGATGAGCAACGCAGCCGCCGGTCAAGAAAGTCTGATGGATGCCGGTGGAGGTATTCCAAGGAGAGCTGGACCTCATTCAGAGATATAGACTCAACTTAGGGCCGCTGTAATCAAGCAAGGCATTTATTTACTGGGGCGTCGTGCGGCAGTTGACTGGATGTGACTGAGAAACCTTTGATCCCAGCGATATCGTGCAGGCCCCGTAGAAGGCCGGATCTCTGCTTTGCCTCTGGAATCGCCGGAGAGAAAGTATGAGCCTGAGCCTGCAATAGTAGGAGAGAGAAGAGGAAGAGGAGCAAAAGGAGACGCAACTCACACATGGCTGCGCCTACTCCACCATGCAAGCAGCTTGACTGCTGCATGGCAGCGAGACCTATGAGAAACGAGGTTGACCCGAGAGGGTAAACCATTCGTCGCGCGGTGTAGATGAAGTCTCCGAGGCATGTTCACGTACGGGTAGGTAAGGAGGTAGGTAGGTAGGTACCTACGTTGACGTTGAAATGGTGGCGTGATGAGCTGTCGAATCGGTGACAGCAGGGCGGGGGGTAGAGGACGGG
>JACBAH010007317.1:0-26321 GCA_014282315.1 Neospermospora avenae | reverse complement strand
AGCTCACATAGCGAATGAGCCCGGGCATAGATAGGATTAGGTCTTACTTATATATATGTATATATGTATATATATATATATATGTGATTGTGGTTACAAACCCAGTAACCCCAATAATGTTAATAATGACACCAGGTCAATAATATTGAACTGAACTTTCTTGACATGGTAGGAAGTGCTATAGATTTCATTTCAATGCTCGCATCTTTCTTCCCTCCCTACCTCCTACCATACTTACCTTACCTCTTACCTACTTCAATTCCTCGTCTCCTCTCGTCCCGTCCCGACCTCCCGGGCCCATCACGCTCGTGCTCATCTTGAGGTTGAGATTGACTTTGTGAATAGACTGACTGACTGGATGCATGCACACTTGTTGATCGCGTCCGGTTTCGCGGGAAAACAACCCTGCCACATCGTCATGATACCCTAGGAAGCTTGCACACATACCAACACCAATCGTGGTAGTTGTATTGTTGTAGACGTAGCATAGACATATCACGACTTCTCGATCAATGTATCATATATCAATCTAACAGGCATCTAACAGGCATCTCGAAAGCTTCCTTCGCATTCAACAACATCAAGGCTCCCCAATCCGGCCATCAAGACCTTCCATTCCACCACCTCAGACTCAGTGGAGGCCAAGTTACCCCGCGAATCCGTTGTCAGTCCTCCGATTCCGATTGGCCGTCTGCCGGGCTGACAGCGAATGAAGATGTGGGCACTGTGCCTCATTCGCGTCCTGACACTGCTTTGGGGATCGACCTTGCATTCGAGCCGAGGCACGCCTGCCCTGCCCTGCCCTGCCCTGCCCTTGCCTCATCTCATGCCAGCAGCCATTGTGCCAAACAAGACGAGACGGATGGGAAGTCTATCTACCTAGGTAAGCTTTGACATGTACTTGTGTCGTCGTCGCGCATTTGTCTTGTCTTCCCGTATCTTTCTTCGCCGTATTTGTGATCTGTGATCTGTGATCTGTCTCTGCGTACTTACTTGGCATATTCTCCCCCCTTTGCAAGTGTGGGTTTGCAGGGATATACAGTATATAAAGAAACCTTCTCCATACACCTGGAACGAACTACCTACCCAGATACACTATGTCTATAGTCCAGATTGCAAGACACCACTTCTCATAATGCCAGGTCTGCCGTCCAATCTCTCTTTCTAGAAAGAACCACGAACTCACCTCCCACAGTCCCCCTGGCCATCGCAGCCCCAGCCGCCCTCGCAGGCCTCTCCTACATCAACGCCAAAACCTCCTTCTCCTACGACTGGCGACTCCTAGGCAGTGCGTTCAGTGCTCAAATCCGCGGCGCAATCCGCGAGCGCAAAGACAAACTCTCAACCTTCTACCTTCTCGAATCGCAAGCCTTGGGAAAACAAGCCTCTCACCCTCTACTGATCTTCGAAGCCCGTTCTTACACTTACAAAGAAGTCTACGACACGTCTCTGAGATATGGACAATGGCTCAAGAATGTGCACGGTATCAAGCCGAAGGAGATCGTGGCGATGGATTTCATGAACTCGGATACATTTATCTTCATCTGGATGGGGTTGTGGTCCATTGGCGCGAAACCGGCGTTTATTAATTATAATTTGGGCGGGAAGGCTTTGGCGCATTGTATTCGTGTTGCCAAGACAAAGTTGGTGTTGATTGATCCGCAAGTGGCGGAGAATGTTACGCAGGAAGTGAAGGATGAGTTGGAGGGCATTCGCTTCGAGCTGTTCACCCCCGAGATAGAGGCTCGTATTCTGGCTATGGAGCCGAAACGAGAACCAGACGAGGCGAGGAGCGATGATAAGATCCAGAATATGGCGATTGTGATTTTCACGAGTGGAACGACCGGATTACCCAAAGGAGCAATCGTCAGCTGGAGTAAGATTATCGTTGGGAGTGGGCTAGTACCAGGCTGGATGTCGTTCACGAAGAATGATGTCTTTTATACCGTAAGTCCTTCCTCCCCTCTTCCTCTGCCTTCAAAGACGAAGGACATCTAACAACAACACAGTCAATGCCACTCTACCATTCCTCCGCCTCTGTCCTTGGTTTCTGTACCTCCCTCACAGCCGGCGCAACCTTTTCTCTCGGCAAGAAATTCTCCACCAAAACCTTCTGGGAAGAAGTCCGCTCCACAAACGCAACCACAATCCAATACGTCGGCGAAACCTGCCGCTATCTCCTGTCCGCGCCTCCTCAAATCTCCCCTACCGGCGAAAACCTTGACAAGAAGAACAACGTGCGCTTAGCGTTCGGCAACGGTCTGCGCCCAGATATCTGGAACCGCTTCAAAGAGCGTTTCGGCATCGAAGCCATCGCCGAATTCTACACCGCGACCGAAAGTACATCCGCGAACTGGAACTACAGCCGCAACGATTTCTCCAAAGGCGCCGTCGGACGTCTCGGCACATTTGGCTCCTTACTCTTCGGCTCTGGCGCATGCATGGTCGAGCTCGACTGGGACACCGAGCAACCTCGTCGCGACCCGCAAACCGGACTCTGCATCCAAGTCCCGCGCGGCTCCCCGGGTGAGCTCCTCTACGCTCTGGACGCCTCGGACATCGAGCGGAAATTCCAAGGCTATTTCGGTAACAAGGGGTCTACGGAAGGTAAGATCATGCGCGATGTGCTGGAGAAAGGCGATGCGTGGTTCCGGACCGGCGATATGATCATGTTGGACAGCGAAGGCCGCACTTATTTCAGCGATAGGATCGGCGACACGTTCCGCTGGAAATCGGAAAACGTGTCGACGAACGAGGTCGCTGAGGCGTTTGGCACGCACCCCGCCGTCACCGAGGCAAATGTGTATGGTGTGGAACTACCGCATCACGATGGCCGAGCCGGGTGTGTGGCGCTGGTGTTACGGGATGAGCCGAGTGAGAAGGGCATGAAGGAATTGGCGGATCATGTTAATAAACAGCTGCCGAGGTTCGCGGTGCCGGTTTTCTTGAGGCTGACGAAACGCATGGAGTTGACGGGTACGAATAAACAGCAGAAACATGTGGTGAGGGCGCAAGGTGTGGATCCGGACAAGATGGGAGAGGATGAGTTGTGGTGGTTGAGGAATGGGACGTATATTAGATTTGGCGAGAAGGATTGGAGGGAGTTGAGCGGGGGAAGGGTGAGGTTGTAGGGTTTTCGGAGGAGCTCGATTGATTTTGGGATCGGTCTGGATTGGTTCTGGGCACGGATTTGGGTAGTAATGGATGGGCGCGAAGCAGTTTGATTCTACAGCGATTAGTACTGGACTTTTATGGGTTATGACAGGATTTCTAGTTTGAATATACCGTTTGCTAGGATCTCATACTTTGACTGGGCTGGCTATCTCACCAGTAAATACGGGAATATGCTTTCAAGAAGTCGTAGAAGTACAAGCAATTTCTTTTCTTTTCTTTTTTTGATGATATTTGATCTCGCGGCCTAGGCCAAACTTTCGTTTCTCAATGTTTTCTTTCTCATTTACGAAAACAGTAGTCTAGTTCATCGCTACCTATTAACCATCCGCCGTCCTTGATCTGGACGAAGCGCATTGTAGCCGAAGCAGAGATAATACCATAAAGACAAGAAATGAAATGAACCAACGAAAGTGAATCAGTGCATCAGATGTCAGGACGGTCGCCGCGTATAACGCTGGTTGGTATGGTATGCTAGATCGACGGACTTGAAACCTTGACAATGGATGCTTTCAAATCACCTGCCCTGGTGCAAGAGATGGTTCTGGTGGGTTTAAGTGTTGGATGTTATTCAGATGTGAGGTAGCTGGTAGCTCATACTACTTTGTTGTGTTATTGGTATTGAGTAATAGGATCTTCGCAATAGCGAGACCTCGGTTTGTGGCTTATAACGCAATTACTCCTCACAAAAGCCTCTGGAACAAGCTGATTGTAACTTCTTGCAAAGACATCAACCCTCCTATTCCGTTGTTGCGTATTGCTCCGCAGCCGAGAAAGAAACCCTCCAACAAGCTCTTTGACGAGCTTCTCGCTTTCGCCATCGAGCTCTGCGACACCGACAATTTTTCCTCCCGCCTCGGCTTCTGCATCAATGTCCCTCCCCACTCTGTATACGCTTGCAGATGTCAGTGGCTTCTGCGACCTTGGTGAGTCTGTCAGAAACCGAAGCGAGTGGAATTCAGAGCCTGTTTATCAGGCCTCAACGTTACGGGGTAATATTGTAGCGTATTAGAAAGAAAGTTAGTTACTTCTAGCAGAGACTTTCTCTTTCGCAGCCTTAAGATTGTTGGAAAGGCCCAATTTTGTCTCCCAATTGGTGCTTGGGTTTCGGTGAGCTCGTTTCGATGTTGTTGTAGACATTTATGCTCTTGAGCATGCTCTTGTTTGGAAGCTCGCTGCTGTCGTTGAATTTTTCCAACAACCTGAACATGATCATGCTGCATGGCTGCTTGCTGCTCCTGGGTCTGAGTTATTTGGCTTGCAAAGTCGCTACTGTCTGTTTATGAGATGCAGCAGTGACTTGTTTTCTCAAGTAGTTCTTGTATGAATGCAAGGTTTCCCTCAAGTACTCATTTCCCTTTTGTAGCATGGTCGTAGCTGTAGTCGATTCCATAGGATCCTTTGAATTGAAATGAGGTAGGATTGGGGAGGAGCTTCTTTACAGATGTCTCCTTAGTTTGCATAGCACCCGGCTTTGAAATTGCAAGCTCGCTTTTGATGACTACTCCGCATCCAGGATCGTTAGGCTTATGCACATGGTCCATAGATACAGAACCAAGTTGTATTTTTCTGCTGGGAGGCTGGTCCTTGGGAAGCGAGAGACCCGCAGCTCTCACAGATATTTTTCTTCGACAAGACGCGTGGACACTGATGATGCTGATCCGGGCACCTTGAGTTGTCTTGCTGTCTTACTGTCTTAGTGTAGCTCCAGATAAGTCTCGATATTTGTTGGATTCCAAATACTCTTGTGCCTTTCTTTGCGGCCAATAATCTCATCTCATCATTTCCTCGGAATGTAACATTAGCATCCATCCTCAAATTGGGTAGTTGTATGTGTATCTGTCCGTATCCATGTCGAGTTTCCCTTGGAGAGAGCGCTAAAACTTCAAAATGTGGCTTTGAGAATCTAAGGGTGGCAAGCCTCGTGGGATTCTCTTCAATAGCATATTGCCACTGGCATCGAAGTCGGCGCGAATGGACCGTCCGCCATCGTGCTTGAAACCTCTCGAGGCCAACACGGCTTGGATAGCTCTGTCCGAGTAGTGTGTGTTCTTAGGCGTTGTATTCAATAATTCTGTCTCGGTGTTGCCATGCTTGATTTCCAGAGGAGCGTACAGAATATTCTTCCCGTAGCAGTAATTTGGGCTCCTATCCCCTATGTGCGGAGTCCACCATGTGAATACTGTCGACGAAACTCTCTGAATGCTCCTAGACTTCTGCGAGCATTGAGTTCAGTCTCGGCAGGGGATGGCAGATTCGAAATTTGCTCCCTGTTGCTGACCTTTCTTCTTGGAGGGACGCGCAATATTATATTCATCATTCGCCCTGTTGTATTTCAGTCCTCGGAGCTTGAGGAGCTGTCCTAATCGCTATCGCTATCACTCCCGATATTCCTTTGACATCGTCGTTCAACAGAGAAAAAATCACATTCACAGCTTGAGTCATGTATCGGTATCTAGGCAAAGAAGATGTGAAGGTAAGTTCACAGCTGACCTTGCGTGGTTCCCGGTTTATTTGAAAACAGAGCTCTCTTAGAAAGGAACTTCTTGTCAAAGGACGTAGAGTGCCAGAAATTATGGCCGGTTAGTCGGAGATATCGAGGTAACGAGGTAACTGACGCAGGCGGAGAAGAGGTAATGTTCAAAATGCGAAAAACAAAACCTTCTTATCATGTCAAGAGTTAACTTGGAAAGGTAAATGGGATTCTAGCACGATATCTACTGTGACCGCGATTGACTGGTCCTCCTCCTCCTCTTTTGAAGTGGTCGTTGCGCATAGATCAAGAACCAGTTAAAGCAGGATGAGCGGGTGCCTCGCCTCTACACGCTTCAACACATGGAGATGAAACACACCAAAAGACGTGATGAGATCTTCTGATAAGAGTTGCATGGCCCTGTGGGTGATTTGACATGCCTGGAACGTGTTTTGATCACCATACCGTTGCATTTGTCAGAAGCGCCCCGCCATTTATGCTTCATTATTGATCTCCATGCTTGGAAACAATTCAACACCTCTTCGACTGATTGGTTCCACGTGAATTCGTTCTCGGATAGATTTAGCTTGCCTTTTACTCTCCTTTGAATTTACGGGTGCCGAGGCTACTATCGCGGTTTCGTACGCCCCAGAGAACAAATCGATTTCTGGGATATGTGGAGTAGAAGATTCAACTACAAACATCAGCTACACTCCATCGCGATATCTCATCAAAGGCACCACCTACCTCGCAAAGAGCAGCTTCGTCCCTCATCAAAAAACCTGCAATTACAACAGGCCCCAAAGAACTCGCCAGGCACTACGATACAGTTTACGAACGAAATTCGCTCCTTGTTATGAGTACATTGACTGCAGTCATTCGCAGCAATCTCTCCCCTCAATTGCCCGAGCGTCGCCTCTAGGTTGGCATCACCAGTACCCAATATGGCGCGTTTCCTTCTAGAATTGAGACGCAAAGGCCGCAATGTCGGTAAGCGGAAGATTCTTCTGGCGACTTCGCTAGCGCTTGGGGGAAGTTTTGTAAGGTGGGCATATTCTTCAGCTGGCTTCTTATTTGCTGGCAGAAATACCACGTTGGGGTCAGAGTAAGCTTTTAGTGCTCGCTGTTTCGATGTGGGAAATCTTGGGCCTGTAGCTGCATCCTGGATGGGCGGAGAGTGTAATGCTGTTGGATACAGTTGTTGATGATCGGAGGCTGCGCGCGCAGCTGCGGCTGACCTATTCGCTGCACCGCGGATTGAGAACTTCGGAATGGTGAGTTCGGAGATTTTCGTTTGAATTGGATTGGAAAGAGTTCTTACGTCTCCATCACGGCTCTTGGGCGAACTCATGATCATCGAAGTAAACGATGCCTCCTGACCAGCATTTTCACCTGACTTTGTTGAAGATCTTGACACTGGTTGGTCTGTATGGGAAATAATTTGCAAAATTGGTTGAGACCGTAGCACAGGCGCACAAGAATCGACTGATACGGGCGTAAGAGTAGTATCTCTGTCAATCAGGTCCGCTGCTAGCACTCTTGCAGGGTCTACCCGTCGTAACGAGCCGTTCTCTTCATCTGATGGGCGCAAGGAAGATGAAGAAGGTCCCTCTACTTCTGGTGAGATGTCATCGGACAGTGATGACTGAGGTGTGATTGGCGCAACGCTAGCAAACGTATCGGGAGTTCCTAGGTGCTCCTGCGTTGATGTTGGAACACATGCTGTCACTACTTTGGGTAACGAGCTTGGCTTGGTTGAAGCCTTTTTGGGACAAGGTGTCATAGGTCCTGCTTGATATTCTAGTGCTGCCATTGCTGCTGCTGGTACTGCTGATACTGATAATTTTGGTGCTAGTGCTCCTGGTAACTCTGGCATTGACTTAGACGGATGAGGCAGCTTCTTCAAAGGAACTGTTTTTGGAGCCAGCCGTTGTGGCGCGTGCGGTTCGAACCGCGGAGCACTTCGATTCACCTGTGGAGATTGAGTCGAAAGGGGTTTTGAAGACCTAGGCAGTGTGGGTTCCTGTTTTGAACTTTGAGTAGAATGTGAGATGCTCTGAGGCAGATGAGGTAGAAACGTCGGCAATGGAGCAGAGGGAGTTCCTAAAGGACCCTCCTCAAGACTTGCAGGTTGACCCGGGGTTATAGGAGGAGTATGAAAGCTGCGAGGTGGATACAATTGATGCTGTTGAGCTTGAAAATACGGTTCGAATAATCCCGGTAGTAAGTTGCCAATCTCCAGATATGGCATGGCGGAATCTTCGAGCTCGGGTATGTTGAGGTTTGGGATTCGAGTTTGAGCAGGAGTAGCTCCAGTAGCTGCATATATAGACTGGTCTGATGGTTGAATTGGTATGAAAAGGGATAAATAGTCTCGTGCCGGTGACACCGATTTTTTTAGGGCTGAACCGTGGTGGAGCAGGTGATAATGACTGGTGTTGAAGAATCGCACTATCCATCACCCCTAATTGAGGTATCTCACTACGAACCACTGTGTGGGGTTCCGGGTCTAAATATGCGATTGGTGTGATGTATGGTTCTTCCAGCTCAACTGGTGGTTGTAGAGGTGGTTTAAATTCACTTAGGAGTGGACTTTGAGCCGTCGTCTGACTGGCTCTGCCTTCACATCTGACTCTTTTAGACGAGGAGACAAGGACAATATCGTCGTCGTTATCTTCGACCTTGACCGTCGGCGAATATCCCGGTTGCAGCGCTGACAATCGGGGTCAGTTTGCAACAGCCTCAATCGAATATATGGACTTCAGCCGACAACTTACCGTCGGCACTTTTCTCTTTATCGACACTTTCTCTACGTCGTTTCCTATCGCTACTAGAAGATAATGTCGATCTTAGCCTTAAATCATTCTCTCTCCTTTGGCGTGCAATCTCGGCCTCCTGTTTTCCTCGGAGCTCCGCCCTCTGTCTCGCATGCTTGAGCTCTAGTTCCTGAATGGCCTGCAAGTCGGCTAGCTCTCTAGCATGCTGCGCTGCTAATTCTTCCTCCATCTCTGGCGAGATACTCCGTTCGAAACGCATATGCAAGTAGAAATGGGTATCAAGATTTCAGATGTTCAGAGATCGAAGAACTCCATCGGAGACAAACAAGATTATCTCAAACGGAATTCAACGCGTTTGTCGGCGCGTCGGAAAGTGGACTGAGTTTAATTGATCGATCCCAACACGTGATGCCCCAGAATTGCCAATCTTGTTGCCCCTCCTTGGCTCGAAGCGTCAAAGGATAATTAAGCGATGTTTACAAAGGTGGGAACAAGAAACATGAAGTTCCCCTTCGATGTAACAAAGAGTCATTCCTGCACAAAGGCACAGTTCAAAGTCTTTAGTAGTCGTGGTAATTAAGATCACAATGTCTTTGCTGATGCCCCTTGTTTTTGATTTTGACATGCTTGGAACAGTCGAGGATTCTCGTCTTCAGTCAGAGTATATCACTTCCTCTCTTCTATGAGAAGTTAGCAATCAGTTCTATCGATCCGCTCGACTTTTATTCGCTACTTCTGACTCAACTGAAAGATGTGTATCGCCGAGGTCATCAATTACAGAGGGTGTGGATGCATTCTTCAGCCTGTGACCTTCTGTTATATGTACCCAGGCGTCGGTTATCATTTCATACCAAGACAGTGCCCTGATTTTGAACAGTGTCTTCCTTGCCATCATGAATGTTCATGCCCAGCTCACTTGCCGCCAAAATCCTGGAAGCGCATCTTCGAGAAGCTTCGTGCTTGTTTGGCCGATCTGAAACAGATTTTGAACAAGAAAATCACCTCGTGAGTGGTCTGGACTGGTAAACGAGGCGGTGCTGGGAGGTATTTATCATAAACCCTTAAAATATAGAATTTGCGCTGACTTACTTACGTGTGCTTTTTCTCGGTAAACATCTAATCCGAACTTTTCAATTCCAGACTATCAATTAATTCCAATCAATTAATTCAAGCAGAAATTTCAAGCTAGCAATGGACCAGTTTTCAGACCAGAGATAATAAAATAAGCAAGGGTGAAATTTTTAAATAATTTTTGCTTTTATTCAGCTGTTCCCTTTTAGAAGCCCTGTTTCCGGAGTACCATAGCTTGAAACAGAATTTTCAGAATCAACGCGTGTAACACTATGAGCCAAATGATTGTTTTCTTAAGAGTTGCGTTTTCGACAAAACAACCGAGACAGAACTAAACAAGAAGGCTTCAGTAACGTAAATAACCATATTTGTTCTCGTCCACTCTCTTTAAATTGATACGACTCTCAGCCTGTCTTTCCCTATCGTTTTCTTTTATGGCGATGTATAGAACGATCGAATATACCTATATCTGCCGATGCAAGTTATTGACAATACCGCCCACCAAGATAATTTCTGGACCGCTTCGGAAATCTCATCAAGAACCCACGAAGTTGATCTTCAGACCTTGGCTATGTCCTAAATGCGACATGAAATACCGAAAGCATTGGTGGCAGATCTGGAAGAAGAAGTTGAACGGACGGATAATCGGCAAAATAGTACTTCTGAATGTCGAGCGGTCCACGTGGGGGTTGATTTCGATTGAATCAGAATGAGCGTCGTGCGCGAGGTGTGTGCTTTGTTAGTTCCTTGGAGACATGGAGTACAATGAGTACATTGTTTTGCTCCTGAAATTTCTTCCACCTGAGCTCTAGCAATGACATGCAACAAAGAAATTTTTCATCACAATGAGAGAACGTCTCAGTTATGCAATACTGTACGTATTTCCATAGGAAACACTTGCCATAGCACCAACCACAAGTTCTCGCCTTAACTATCATTGCATCAAGCAGTGTGTATTATTTTACCCTGACGTTTATTAGTATCTTTTATTAGACAATTTTTTGTACTTCAGCATCACTTCCTGGATTTGAGCTCCCAACTGTATAAATTGAAGTGCATTCACTGTCATGTGTTATTCGTGCTGGAAGAAATCAGCCTGGAGTTGCCATGGCGATTTCTATCCGTAAATTTCGTAACGAAGATGGTCAGTAGATCTAGCGCAGGAAGGTATCTTCAAGGATTAGTTCCGTCCAGTGCGCCACGGAGGGTGACTGTAGGTCATAGTTCGAATCCAGGAAAGTCTCCTATACAGACGTCGGGTAGGATATGTAGTCATTTGATTAAGTTCTGCCTTAACGAGAATGCTACTGTACACAAATGAGAAATAGAAAAGTCTAATTTTCACCTCAAAATGAAGTCTACTGTCAAGATGACTTCAAAAAGTGGAGAAATGCACAGATCATAATCATTTTTGAGCTTGCATGAGAATAAAATTACTAAAAACATGCAAGTCTTGTCGCTTTTACTTTACCTAGGTTAAACACAAACACAAAAGTGACAAAACAAATCGAGAAAATGGAGAAATGAGCGGAAATAGAAAGAATGGATACTCTCCAATGTTTCAAATAGTGAACAAATACCGGGATACCATGAAAGGTTTTCTATCTCCCACCTGAAGGTCCAAAACGTGAACGTGAACGTGATTTTGTGCAGCCAGACTACAAACGTATCAAATACGCCCGTGAAGAGATTTGCAATACTGAGCGATTCACATATACTTGGTAGCAAGTGAGCATTATCATGATGAGTCACCGACGTCTTTGGGAGCCCCAGGATGCGATTGGGGGAATATATAGGCATTCAAGAGCCCAAAAATGCACGAAAGATGAACATTTCCTGGATCAACAGAAGGAGATGTGTACGAAAACTTCTTGCCAGAGGAATTGCTTGGTTATTAAACAACAACAGCTTTTGGGTATACACAGCACGTTGTATTACTTACTTGTTTATCTACTTAGCACGTATATCTCGGCGTGTGAAACAGTACCAAGATGGAGGCTGACTCTTGATAGCAACAAGGAACAGGGAACACCCAACTGTTTTCAAGGTACAGCTGTAATCAGTAAATATTGTTGCAATGCCAGAGAACACGCTTCCCTAGAGACTATATATTTCCTCGGATTCTCTATCAAGTATAATTCGTCCACATTGAGCACTGCGCTTTTATCCATAAGTCCATACAAGCAACGAATTGAAGCCCATCTACCCCAGGCTCGCTTACTTGACTACTATCCAAAGAAACACATCATCAATATGTGTCAGACGAAGATCTTTCAAGGTTCGTGCGGTCATACTCTTGACTCGAAGTGGGTGGAGTGCGACCACAACAAACACCAAGTGGCCCGGAAGCTTGTGCAGCCTGGGCGTCACAAGAACCGTGAGTTTCACACAGATTTGACCATCAACGTCTGCTTCCTATGCATGAATTGTCAAAGAGAACAAGCCAGGCAGGAAATCGAAGCACGAGATTGCCGACAGCGCGAGCGAGATTCCGCAAGCCTAGAGGCCGTCTCTCCAGCGCCTGCAGCTCTTCAGAGAGCTTCTACCGGTTTGCGCACCTTGGTGCGATCTGTCAGCACACGAATTGGAAGTTCAAAAACCTCCAGCGTGGCCCGCAGTCGATCACTCAGCGTAGACAGTGATGAGTATACCTACCAGGGTATAGTTGCAAATTGGTTTAATCGGAGGGCACATGATCGGTTTGTGGCACGGCAGCGTCGGCAAGAAGACAAGAATGATCGACAATACAAGCGAGCGAGCGAAGCTGATCCGAATCATCGGACAAAGTCGATCAACGCGTTCCTTCTGACTAGTGACTATCATCAAGCTCGTCTTCGCAATGAAGCGAGAAATCCTCCGGACAGAAGAGACGACAGAGAGTATGACTAATCCTGAGCTGTCGTTCGTCACGGGAGCAGCACCCAAAAAGCGGCTGCGTTTCTTTTCGGTCCATCTTCTTTCCTTGCGTTTTCTGGGATTGACTTTTTGATTTCGGATTTCGGATTTTTCTTGAATTGAAGCTAGACTTCATGCGATCTTTCACTGTAAGCGTTTGCCTGATTTAGATTTGGCGTTGGTAGTCTACACTGCTAGACTTGAAATCGGATGTTTTGCCATTACTTTCGTAAGAAATAAAATTGTACCCATGAAAACCCAAATTTCTCTATTGCATTGCTGTGACCCATTTTTGCTTGACCCACCATCTCCACTGCTCCTCATGGAATTCAACCTTGGCAACCAGATGAAGTCCATCCTCAACTAACGTGTCTCGCTAAGCGAGCAAACATTATGATTGTTTTTCATCCATGTCAATCCAAAGGTGTTCATATAACCAAGAATCTGTTCCCGGACCTTGCTCTCGCAGTCATCCAAAACAGCATAAATTGCCATGTTCGAACCCCGCGGAAAGCGAGTCCTTTCGACCCAACCGCTAACACCAGAGTTGTTTAGTTGTTTCGTTGTACAAACTTGGCAGTGACAACAAAGACGCATTGCCCTAGTGTGTGTTGGACCGCCATCTCTGCCATACAGTCTTTGGCACGGCCCGGTCTTTTTGTCGTGAGGTATAGTGCCCTACTTCAGCCTATGGCGCACTCGTGTGAGACAGCTCGTGACCAAACCTGATCTCTGCTGTAAGAGGGCAATAGAAAGCTGTGATTGCTCGTCTTCTGGTACATTCGCGTCGACTAGATTAAACAGAGTTTCATTACTATCACTCCAGCGGGTAAAATCTAACCGCACACTTGTCACATAGCAGCTAATTTCCCAAAGAAATCGAACCATAGCTTGAAAGAAGTCCCCACCTGGTTCCCACAAAGTAATATTTTCGCGGCACGGGATGCTAGCTCGGCAGACATCGGCAACAAACGAAGGCTTTCAGTTCCTGTTCTCGTGAAAAAAACATGCGAGATGAGTTAACAACAGGCTCCCCGTCCCGCAGCGAGAGTCCCAAGAGGGTCGCTTGACACTGATGAGCGATGCATTGTGCTTTCGGATTAGAGCACAAGCTGCCGACGAGCTGCTCGAAGATGATGTGAAGGGCGAGAGAGGCTTTTGAAGAAAATTTTCAGATGAAAGCGATTGAGAGCTCAAACTATTGGCTGCAGTTGCCCTTATCTGAAGTCTGCATGCATGTATCTTGTTGTTGGGGGTTGTCCGAGGAGGAATACATCAATACTGATAAATCTGAGCTGAAATTTGACGGTTGAGTTTCATTTCCCTTCTTCGATCTGTTACTACCAAATTCTCCGTTTGTCGAGTTTTATATTTCGTTTTGTAAGATCGAGCCCTGAAAGCTAGTTAGATCACAAATCTGACTAGTTTTCGTGGAACCTACGAGGTAATGAAGTTGTGCTCGCGGGTCATCACATCTCGAACTTTCCTAAGAGTAAAAAAAGCAAGGCATCTCTAATGTATATTTTTTTTTTTTCATCTTTGAAAAAATCCCAATTCTTCGGTATTATTCTGGAAACATTTATCGATCTAGTACCGAGTTGGGAATGTGTCAAATACAACAGGTATTTGTCGAACCTCCCAAGCAGGGCTTCCTGCGACCCTTGATTCGCGGCATAGTAACCTCAGTGCTTCTGCTTGACCAGTTGTTTTAAAGTAAGCTACTAGGAGACATGTTCTTGGCTTCATCAATTCGGACACGAACTGGCCCAGTCTCGATTTGATATGGCCAAAACATAGACGGACTACCGGTTGATGGGTCCACTTTCCGGGTGTTTCATGGCCGTGATTGACTGAGCCTACTGATTGACATCATGTCATTCTGGTGATGTCTTTCAGCCCGCTACCCAAGAGCTCGGAACTCGTACTGAACTTCAGCAACAATGGACGATCATTTGCCGATCACCCCCAGATAAATGCTCAAGCTAATTCACGAAGGTAAAGGCCAAGACGACTTACATTGTTGCGCCCCACGACAAGCCTGATAGACAGCCTCTCTCTGGCTTGGCAGTAAGAAGGCCGGAATCAGAAGCCGAGTTGTCCAACTTGACTAGGCATCCCATTCTCGGAATACTAGAACAAGGCTAAGAAGAACTTCATACCCCCCGTACATCACTTTGAACTTTTATGTTCGTCGGAGAGAAAGTATACCATGGCTCCTCAAAAAACATTTACAGTTAACCTCACCAACAAAAGCCATACTAGAGCCACCCTCACACCCTCTGACTCTCCAACTCCAGCTTACGAACTAGAACTGAGTTGGTTCACCAAAGAATTCTTGTCCTCATCCCAGAAACAAAGCATCATCTTACGCTCTTCATCGTCCACTCCCGTCAGCACATCCTCGACTAAATCTGAATTACCAGGGCCAGTAATAGGCTCCTGTATTTTTCCCTTCGTCTCTCTTTCCGATCCAATCCAAATCTGCTTCGGAGATCCAGATGCCAAATCCTCAAAATGGGAAACTCTTCTCTGTCGCAAAATTCTCACTTCCAATGTCTTCGAATTGACTGTTGATCTTGGGGGTAGAATTGGGAGAAGAACTTTCGATTGGAAACGCACGCATGAGGTCGAAGGTATGGGTATACTGAAGAGGGAATTTGATATATTTCATTTGAAGATGGTGGACCGAGAAACGGGAAGAGTGGTGGCGAGATTCGATCATCATCTGTGGTATGGGAAGAAGAGAGGGGTTTTGGAGATTGAGGAGTTTGATGGGGGCACTGGTTCGGAATTGATCGTTGTGCTGAGTGGAATGGCGGTACTGGAGTATTCGAGGAAGATTACTGGATTTTCTTTCTGAAGGTCGGTTTTGGAAAGACATTGTAGTTATGTTTTCTTTCTGATATTGCGTCCGTACCCAGATCCTAGGATGGACGAGGAAGTTTAGAATATTCACCAAGTGTTGGATATATTTCAATCTTGGTGAGGGAAGTTGGGAAATCTCTTCAAACTTCCATTCAACGGTCTTTTGATTCTCGCACATCCCACATCGCAGTCTCGTGAAGTTTATATACAAAGATCATCCAAATTCGAATACATCGGTTTTTACTACTCATCTCATCCCTGGCGTGTATGAAGACATCCCTCAAAAGAGCTTCAAGCATCATTCACCCCAGCAACAGCACCACAGTATCCATTCCCGACAGTATATCCCTCACCAGGCTTATACCCCCCACCAGTATTGACACCAAAACCAAAGCTTCCAGGTGTTTTACAAACCCCAGGTGATGATAGCACAATCAGACATCGCTGCCCGGCTGGAGCTATCTCCTGATACACATAACTTGCACAATCCGGATTGACAAAGCACGATGTACAGCAATCAATCGCCGTCACAGCATTGGTGTAGGGGATTTCGGCCGGCTCGGCACTACCACTGCTCATGTACACTTCCCAGATCCCTTCATTGTTGACTCCGCCGGCAATATTTTCAGCTCGGCAGGCTGCGTAACTGGTTGAGAGGGCACGGGTTTCGGTTGCGGTTACCTACGAACAGATTAGATTTCAGGCTGGCTAAGATGTAAGCACTTATAGTTACTGTTGTAATGGTAGTAATAGATGCAGTATAAAATATTGTCGTTGTTCCATCTGAGCTCAAGTAAACAGTGGTTGTTGATGAAGCTGTTTGAAATTAGCGAAGATGTGACAAGACCCTCTCTGTTTCATTGACTTACCATTTGGTACAGTAGTAGTAACAGTATTATAGGAAGTTACAGCTTTCGTGACAAGTCCGGGAGGGAGTGTGACAGTAGCAGATGTTTTTGCCACTTTGGTAACCCATCTAATCGTGTACACCGTAACGACGTTATAGCAAGTAACGGACATCGGATGCAGGAAACTAAGGCTAGAAAACCCCTTGTCTCCCTTCATTGGAAGTGCAGGACAGATAGAGAACGTTCTTTTCTCCAGTAGTGTAGACATCGTGCGCCTAATCCGTGACATTGGTGCTGTGTCTCGCTTCTTTCCTGCACCTGGGAGGGTGGATTGCACGGGCTTGAAGCCATCTGGTGTAGGAAGCTCAGTCACAGCGACAGTTGTTGTTGAGGTAACTTCTGAAGTGAGTATGACTGTATTTGTTGAAACCGCAGAGGATATTGTAACGATAGTTCCAGTGTACTCGGTTGCCGTGTATGTGTCCTAGACTCTGTCAATTTCGTACTCCATTTTTCGGACGCAGGCTCCCATACTGTGACTTGCGAGACTGTAAATGTCGATGGCTGAGTGACTGTCGTTGTGACAGTCACTGGTGGAGATCTGATTGTGACAGAAGGAGTGTAAATCTGTTCGGCTGAGTGAGTCAATAAATACTTGTGTCGGTATGTTGCAAGGCTACTTACGGCTGTCTCCACCAATTGAACGGTATTGGTTGCGACTCTGCTATATGTCTTCACGCTCTTTACTGGAAAGATCCCCTTCAAAGTATAACAAATACCCTTCGTACTAGGAGGTGGCGCCTGGGCAGAAGTTGATCCCCACAGGCCAGCAATCGTTGAAAAGAAAACAACAGAAGACTTCATTTTGAATGTACAGTTAACGAATGTGAAAGGAATAAACGAACGTAATAGGGCTTAACAGAAAATTATTCGAAAGCGACGATACACGAGGACTTTAATACCTCTCTCTCTAAACGCATCAACCCTGGCATCGGGAACGGTTGGTCTTGGTGACACCAATGACCGATAGTGCTCCTGAGACAGGACGAAAGTAAATACACAAGCTAATATACCTGTCATCGGATATCGGGTCGAAAGCGCTCGTTTGCGGCTGAAAATCAACCACGACCCGAGGAGCTTAGACGATGGCGCCTTCATCCCGTCTCCTCTGTTTAACTCTCCAAGTCTACGTTCTTTCCATGCAACTATCTCCTCCATTTCTAACTGTAAGATCTCTACCATGAAGACTAGAAATATCGGGATTGTTTGAACACAGGTGAGGTACAATCTGGCCAGAGAAATGGGCTTCGTATATGTTCCTGCAAGCCACAGTGTTCTCCCCAATTAGGAAGTCATATACAGGAGCTTAAATTATCATTTCTTCATGGGATTCGAAGGCTAAAGATACATGAGATCAGACCGTCACATAGAGCAGCTCGACCCGAGTTCGGGTCTATCTCCAATCCCCGCGGGATGCGACAGTATCATGCTGGACGAGAACTGGAAAATATGAAAGATTAAGTGCCCGAGCAACACTTCACCTCGTATTCCCTTTGGTGTGACTATAATTCGGAATTTTCACCTCTTAAGATGACGCCACGCGACTTGGCAAAGAGGTACTTGCGTTAGTCCAGCTGCTCCTCTAGGAGGATTGAGCTGGAAGCCTTGCACGACTTCGACATCCCGCACACTGAGTATTGTGAATCAATTAAGTCATATTCTTAAGACTGCAGAGTATCCTAAGGTAGGTAGGTGAGCGACTATTGCCCGTTGCACTGTAAGACTATTTGCTTCATTGCCGAATTAGGAAGCTAAGCGAGACCATGTCACCAGTAGTCAAGCTTTGGAGAGAAAAACGTCGATGAGCGACTTTGTGTACAGAGTTAGGGAATTAGTTGTTCGATATTTTTTTCACATATGCATATATCAAAATCAAGCGCGTGGTTCAAAGTGTTTTTCATTTATTCAGTCTAATTTCTGATGAGATATCCTCCCATGCATGCGATGCTACCCTTCTAGAAAGCAGATCCTTGCAAGTACAAAAAAAGAGGTTACAAGTACAGCCACATAACCATACGATCAGGCGCAGCCTTGAATAGTATGGATGATGGCAGAAAGACATGACCGCAGAGAGGATTTGCTCAGTTCCATGGAATCCGACCCGATAGACCTCGAGCCTTGATTGTGGTATTTCCTCCACTGCAGGATCCAAATCCTGACTGACAGCCCACGCCGCAGTGAAGAGTTGAAGAGCCACAAAACGATGCAGAGGAGCAGCAGGTGGTGCCAGGGCATTTCTTGGTCTTGCAGGTTCCATCGGTACTGATCTCGAGAGCTCCAGTGGAGAGCGGGACGCTCGAAGATGCGACCGGAGTCGAGCCGCCCGAGGCGATCGGAGCGACACTTGAGGTGGAAGCTGAAAGAGAAGACGAGAGAGTGACCGTGACGAGAGTTGGGAGAGGTGGCGCGGCAGTCGTTGAGGCAAAGGAAAATTTCGAGGTCGATGAGACAGAGACGACCGGTATGATGACAATCGACGAGGCTGGATCAACTTCAGGAGCCTTTCCAGAAGGTGGAGAGCTTCCAGTCGATTCGCCACAGGTGCCGATCACAGATCCTTCGTCACCGGTGCCTGTCGAGTCGGGACCCGGATTGGGATATCTGGGATCGGTGGAGCCTTTGGTCGTGCAGCCATTTCCGATGTTCGCAATGAACATGGCTGGGCGAGATGCGAAGGCGACAGCGGATTTGGACCCAGACCCAGCAGTGACCTCAACCGCAGAACACGTGTTGTAAAATTCTCCGGTACCGCTCGAGTGCGGAATCCAGGACCACGAAAGGATCTGGCGACCGAGAGGAGCGTCAGCTGGAATTGTGAATGGAATTTGAAATCCGTCTGGTCCGACACACTTTCCCATGACACTTTTAATGACGATGAAGTCACTGTTTCCATCGGGAGAGAGAGAAATCTGACAACTCCCACCATCATGAGCGGCACCACCGATGATGGTGACTGTATTCTCGGATCCTTGTGCGTAGGTAGCAGTTGCCTTGCCGACGCCAGAAGCGTCGGCGAAGTCAGTCTGGTATCCTTTGCACAGTTTACCACCGGAAGTCTGGAGTGGACTGGTCATGGAGTAGTCGATCGTGTTTGGGTTTGAGTTTGGGTTTTTCTTGCTCCGGAAGGGGGGCGGATTACTGACCTCCATATGTCCGAAGACAACGGAGATGAGACTGAGCGGGAAGATGAGCTGAGAAAACTGCATGGCTGCGGTTTCGGGGTGTGTTAGATCTTTGAGAAAGAACTGTCTGATGACAATAGGTGTGTTTGCAATAGTCGTGTAGAAAATTCTTGCTGAAGGAAGACTTTCAAAGGTTGGACTGCAGAAGAACTCAGAGTACTGAAGAATAAAAATGTAAAGAGCGCAGCTCGAAATCCTATTATAGACCTGTGAATGGTATTGTTAAGAATTGAAGAACAAGAAACAATAGGAAATTAATAGTTGAATGTAGAGAGTGTTCGATTGTTCAAAGCCAGAACAATAGCAAGATGGTGTGATGATTGATTCAAAAATCAGGTATCAAAGAATTGCGGGTCTAGGGCAGAAAGGGGATTGTTGTCGCTTAATCGGCCAAACAACGGGGTTTCTTCATTGAACGTCCAGGACCAACGGAATTTCTCACAGATCGTCCTTCGAAACAAGGCAGTCATTCACGAACAAAGGCGTCAAAGAAACTTATCCTGACCGTTGTCTTCTGAGACATTACGGAGTACGAAAGAAAGAAATGAAACTGCGAAAATTAGTTGGAATTTGATGTCTTCGCAGGGTGACTCACCGAGGTTGTCACTGACGGACGGCCATCAGCCCTCATTTACTTGTAATTCAAAGTCTTCTGAAGGTGACAGAAGGATTCGACGTACTTGAAAGGCAGGCGCCTTATCTAGTTATATCCTTCAGCGAGCGAAACACTGGCCTCCAGCAACTAGAGTACATTAAATGACCTGCTTCATGAACATGAATAGGAAATTAATGTGCGTGATCATACCAGGCCAGAAAGCAAGAAGCTTATTTGCTCTTGCCAGTTCTAGTGCACCTACACTGTGAAGGTTGTTGGAAATGATATCTTCGACTGAACTAAGCTCGCTTCGCAGGTCGCACGTGAGTGCGAGATGGTAAAGGGAAACAAAATAGACCTCGTTCACAGCGCAGAAATTAAACAGAACGATCTAGGACTCATAAGTACTCATTAGTCTTATGCGGTAAGTTTGACTTGCCTTGTTCGAGTAATACAAATTAAATGACCAGGTCCTCTTTCGATCAACCACTTTATGGCTACCAGGCTCCCCATTGTAAGAGTGGTGCATATATATAGATAATGACTTGCAAGTTCCAGTTAGATCAATGCTTGAACTGCGAGTGACCATCGGGGCCAGGCAAACGAGGGACACACTAGAGGGTATGTCGTTGTGCAGGCGATCTGTCACCATATCAAGAGCTGCACCGAATCTACTTGACTGGTCGAGCATACACGCGACATAACCATCGAGCTTATAGAGGAGACATGAAAGACTGTAGATCAAGGAACACCTTCTCGAGTGGAAGGGCATGTAATAGAGGGATGTGACAGTGAGAATAATATGGAGACACCCTGATGGTTGTCAACATGGGCCGACACATGAAACAAAGAGTTGATCCGTGGTAGGAATCAATCCCTTACCATTGAAATTGGGCCACAGGAGGAATTTGTTTTCCGCGGGGGCATCTTCGCGCTCAAGGTAGAAATTTTTCATCCTTTGCAGAGCCATCTGATGGCCCCCCTGAAATGCCATGATTGTCCCGAACGTAGGTCTGTGATTTGGGAGAGACCGATACTTGACTACATACCACTACAAAGATCAAGTAGCCAGTGAATGTCTGTTGAGAGATGAGGATCTAAGTCGCTAAAAAGAAGGGGCAGAAGACGTATAGCACGTGCCTTTTTACACGTGACTATAATCTGATTCCAGTCACTTGTGCTTCCTACATTTAGCAAGGAAGTCTGACTCCTTCTCTACGAATAGTCACCTATTCAAAGAAAGAAAGGGCAACCTCGTATGTCACCCTTCACTGACGCAGCCAAGGTCAATCAATTCACAAACAAGTCTGTTTCAGCTGTCAGCGTGTCGCGAATCAAATGGGCGCTTCGCGTTTGCATGGACGACACCCCTGAACGTGAGCCCGCTCCGCCCCGTTTGAAGCCAGGACATCCAGAGTTAGGATAAAGGTCTATCACTCATTATTAATTACAGTCTGCATCTCCTTCCTCCTGAGAACTTCAGACCTCGAAGTTGACTTTCGAAAGATATTGCGTTTGTTGATGTTGTTTTGGACCTCTGATACTCAAGCTTCCGACCCACACTCCTTTCGATATCATGGCGTTCAATTGTTCTGTCATTCCTGGCGAGACAGGAACTGACGCGGGAGTTGCAGGGACCGGAGTAAGTTGTTGAAGATCGGATCGTTTAACATAGAAGCTGATTTCGTCCAGGTTCTTCTCTCCTTCATTATAACAGCCGGTATTTCTCTGATCATGAGTCTCACCATCGTCCTACACGAATTCCGCCGTGGTTCCGAATTGAAGGTCCTGCGGAAGCTTCTACTATCTCTCAGCGATCAACAAGTCCTCACCGGAATCGGCATTCAAAGTGTTGCCCTAGTAAAGATGAAAACTATGGTTCCATACCACTTCTTCATCGTCTGGATGCTTTCACTCCTTTCTACAGCAACGCATGTTGGAACACTGCTCGCGTTAGTGAATGACTTTAAGCGTGATTGGGTCCTCAGATGGCTCCGACAATTCTTCATGTTCGTCAACTTGGCTCTGTCGATTGTATCTGGAATTTTCATCCTCAGTAAGTAAACTTTCCGTCCTGAAAGTCTCAGTGTTCTTGAATCAGGATCGAACAACCTTTGTTGATCCTGATATAATTCCGAGACTTTGAAGCTTTAACTTGCTAACTTTCTGAAGTGTCCGTGATGCGAGACGTCAAGCCAACACTACCCATCGCTTGCGTGTGGGAGGTTGAAGCTACAGGATCGCCACCCAATGCCGGGACTTCGATCGTGGGAACTATCAGTGTGATGGCTGGTCAGGTCATTTTCTTTGTTGTTGGCGTCTGGTATCTGCATGTGAAGAACAGAAAATGGCTGCGGTCCGTGCAGCTTGTGGGACTTTTCGTATTGGGAGCTATCGGGATCAGCGCTGCTATTCGGGTCATCTTACTATCCCAAGCTTTTGGCACGCCATCAGTACCACTGGCAGATGATGGAGAGAAGGACTGGAGTTTTGGACAGTTACTTCCACTTCTATTGCTAATGCTTCCTCTGGTATCGGCTGTGGAGATCAGAAGAGGTTTATTCATACTTTCCAACTAATCATTCAAGACTTGACTAATCATCTTAGGCGAAATGAAAGTTCCATCCCCCATTGTGGACGACCAATCGGCACCCTTGATCGGCGGAGAGAAGCTTCCAGGAGATCGATCATCATTCCAGCCAAACCCATTCTGGGGATCTCAAAGAAGTCACTTCAGCAAATGGTAGTCGGATAGTAGATATGGAAGAGGAATTTGTGGTGGCAATAGTATCCTTCAAAGCCCAATAAATTTTCGTGAACTATGTCTGTATGTTCGATTGGCTGTCGAAATATTGTTGGGGGACGAAAATAGATACCGAGTCTTTCTCCTATAGCTGTGAAACGGCTTTGAAAGATATCTCAGATCCAGTCAGGCCCTAAAGGAGGGAGAGGCTGGTTAGAAACCTCACGTTCAAAGAATCGAACGAAAGTGTTTCCTATCGGGCCAAGAGTCAGAACAAGGCACAAGAGCAACAAATACAATATTCGCCACAAACAGGACATTGTTCTCCCATGAATTTCTATGCAACATGACACGGACATGAACATCATGTACATCTTCTTGCACCCTGCGATCATGTTAGATCACTGCACTGATAAATTTGCACTGATAATTGATGTCACGGTGGCGTGCAAAATTAGGGCCAGGCAGAGAACATTGAAGGATATGGTATAGATTATGGAGATAAAATCAAGAGGCAAAAATTTTGAGATCTCCAAATGGACCAACTACTTAGGCATACAAGCTTATACCCTGCATACGCTAGTCTTGCGTCCCGCCTGTCCGTTCACTATGATATTGCGACCATTCTCGACATCTTAGCGACTAACAACGTCAAATTTCCTTAATATTACATAGCGATTTCGAATTTTATGTCACACTGCATATGTCACGCAAGGTACAATCAGAAATTTATGTTGTATGCCAAACTGCATTATCATCTCTCATGAAAGCCATCTATGTGATCCACTCCTTCTCAGTATCCCGCCATACAAGTACATCCGCAAATTCTACTATCTCCAAATCATCAACCCCAAAAGAAAACGTCAAGTGACGTACACAGAGCCGCCCAATGTCATCTCCAGCTGGAGATACATCTAAAACCTAGAACGGTAGGTGTTCCACATGTTAAGCATGCGGGTAGCCTGGTTAGGGGTGAAGTTGTCGTAGCAGGCACTGTTTAATGTCAGTTTCAAAGTTTCGTTCTCGAGAGATACAAGAGTCAACTTACTCGTAGGAGTAGTCCATGTAGTTGTGGATGGGGTCAAGGCCAGCAGCGTTGGGGCAGGAGTCACGTCCAGTTGGGCATCCGCTGGTTGCAGACAATTGTTGAGGGGTGTCAGCGATAGAATCTCCGGATCCGCTGCAGGAGCTTCCCTGGAAGGTGTGGAAGAGACCCATCCAGTGACCGACCTCATGGGTGACAGTCTTTCCTTGGTTGTAGTTGGCCAATGATCCACCTGGTGCAGTGCTGTAGAGGTTGGAGCAGCCATCCAACTAATCAGTCAGGAAGTATTAGCCTCGAGTTCTTTACATCACGTGTTTAGAGGAAGCGTTGGGGCTTGCTTACGTAGAAGTTTTCAGATCCGGCGGCAGCGTTAGTTGGGAAGTAACAGTATCCAAGGTTACCTCCAATAGCGTATTGGAAGTAGATGTTGAGATCCTTGTAGGTTCCCTTGCGGAGTGCCTTCTTCATGGCCAACTCATCACCGTCAGAAGCCCAGTTAGAGTTGATAGTGTAATCGACTCCCTTGTTGACGAAGGCGAATCCAGAAGCAGCTTCAACAAGTTAGTCCACAAGGCTTCATAATATACAGGCGAAGCCAGTCGACTTACCATAGTTGTCGTTCAAGACGGCGACTTGTTGAGCGATCTGGGATGCAGATACGTATCCGCCGGAGGCAGCATTCGATCTAGCGACAACGTGGAAGTACACATTGACAGTGATGGTGGCAAGAGCCGAGACAGCACCATCGTCGGAAAGAAGGGATACGGAAGAAGCCTTTTGGGCTTCCTCTTCGACAGCCATTGCCTTGGCCGCTTCAAGGAACTCAGGAGTTGGTACGACACCACATCCGAACTTGGTATCTCTGGGTCCGTTTGCCGGATGGGCAGAGACGGTGGACAGGAGGCTGGCAGCTGCCAAGGCGAGGAAAGCGAAGCGAGCCATCTTGTTTGAGAAGGGCGAGTAAAGTCTTGAGATCTGTTTGATTTCGGTTAGCACGTTTCATGCAATACACTTTGGATGAACCGCTTCAAAGACCGCAGCTCGATAGCCGATGATACATTGGATTCATCCAAATTAGGTGTCTGGGATCACTTACCGACGAGAAGGGCTGAAGGACGAAGATTGGCTGGATAATAGCAAGAGATGAGTACCTTGATATTGAAACAGACGATTTGCCAACAAGGTGGTTACAGGAGAGGTTATATACTTGACCTCGCCCCCCGTCCAGCTTCTGATCTGTTTGCCTGCTCGACTCTCTATCTCACAGCCTGTCCTTAGGCCCGTGCAAATGATCAACTCAAACCCATCAGCCAGTCCAGATGCAGAAGCTCCCAGCTTGAATCCGCAAGTGCAAAAGGGCCAAGAGCCCAGGAACGGCAGGTACACGGCATCGGCGTTCTCCTGTCGAGATGTGTGGTCGAGTCGAGCATGAACACTTGCTCCTGCGTATATTACCATCCACCATGATTGAGAGCTCGATGCCCTGTTGCAGCACCAGGATGCTAAAAAGGAAGGAGTCTAGAAGAGAGAAGACGGGTTACTTGGGTTGATTGGGTACTACAGCGGTTGCCGGGATGAATACGATTGTTTGTGGAGTGCTGTGCAGACGCACCATGTCTATCTGCTAAGCTTTGACTTGGACGGCGCGTGCGACAGATGTGCTCTTGGCTACGGACTGTCCGCCCTATGGATAGACAGTCATTCCTTCAGTTTTTAGGCACAGCTCTACAGTACATGCCCTAACAGTCCAGGGTGCGGGACGGGAAAATGTACTGTAGATCAGAGGCGAAGTCCAGGCGAATGGGTATCTTGCAGATGACTCGTGGTCCTCGAAAATCTGCCGAAGCGAGCGAAGTCGGCAGATCTTATCAGGTCACATATCAGTTCTCTATCGGATATAGAACAAGCTATGAGCTGCCTTCCTTATTAGCTGTACCGCAGCCGAAGTTGATTGACAAAGATCACGGAGATATTGCCACTCATGAGAATGTTTCCTATCTATCGCAGTCGAAGCCTATTGCTGCGGCATCAGTGTCGGTATCCGGACTGTGCTCCCAAATGAGATGAGTGCCGTAGTCCGTACATGTACCGGCGTGTTGCAGCTTTTAAATCAAGGGGTGGACAGCCGTTATTGACATCTGACAGGTGCCTAGCGAGTCAGTGACAGAAGTCATTTTGGTAAGCGTCCGTAAACATACATAATCGGAATATTTTTTACATTGTCGTCTGTTATCAAAAAATGCTGTAGTATGTAGACATTTTTTCTCATTAGAAGGACGTAACGCCCATCAGATGCGCCGCAAACATTCACAGCTCTTCTCCTCTCCAGGTTTCCCCGCGTCGTTCGACTTATTCTTCCGCCCCTAACTACCAAGCAATGCCAAGTGCGCGAGATCGTCCCACCTTCCCAATGAGCAAGTTAGATAAGAGATGCTTTCTTGGCATAGATGCACGACACGATTGCCATTTAGGTACAATCGGAATCTCTCATTAAAGGGTTGGCGCGAGATCGGAGATGGGATGAGGGTGAAGTGGAAATTCACATGTCTCGCCTCTTTGATCGTCGCTGGTAGGGCGAAATCTGGTTGGCTGTCAC
>JACBAH010007316.1:0-26307 GCA_014282315.1 Neospermospora avenae | reverse complement strand
TCTAGCAGCACCGCGCCGCATCGGTAACCCCCGCGGCTTTCATCCATCTGGGCACCCTTCGAGTCTTCGAGGGACTTCTTGTTTTTCAAACACACGGCCAAGAATCACCAGGCCTCCAGTTATTATATCTTCAACACATTCCAATTCCAGAATCAAGACGGCTTCGTATGCGATCACTATCACAGTGCAAAGTCCGACCGAAATATCGTTACCCACCCCACCACCACCACCAACAGCGATCTGCCTTGCTCATAGTCCGCTCCACCATCACTAGCTACCTAATCCAACCATCCCGAGGCCGAGGACGCTCTCCTCTACGACTCACCAAACCATACACCACATACCACAAGTCCAGTGTTGACATGGCCTCGAATGCGCAAACACAACCTGCCTCTGAGCAGTCGTTGCAGAACTACCATTTCCCCCACGATCGACTACGACTCACGCAGACCGATGGCTCCAGAGAACCTCTCGTGCTCATTGCTTGCGGCTCTTTTTCTCCCATCACATACCTCCACCTACGCATGTTCGAGATGGGCGCGGATTTCGCCAAATTCAACGCCAAGTTTGAGGTTATGGGAGGATACTTCTCGCCGGTTTCCGATGCATATAAGAAGGCTGGCTTAGCAAGCGCGCATCACAGGTACGGAAATACATTATCGAGACAAGGGATTTTGTTGACATGCCCTACAGACTTCGAATGTGCGAATTAGGTGTGGAACAGTCAAGTTGGCTTATGGTGGATCCTTGGGAGGCTGTACAGACGGAATACGTACCGACTGCCCAAGTGCTGGATCACTTCGAATATGAGATCAATGAGGTTTTGGGAGGTGCGCAGAAGCCAGATGGGACGAAAGTGAAATGTAGGATTCTACTGCTGGCAGGAGCGGATCTTATTCGCACTATGTGTAAGCATTTCTTGATTTTGTGACCGGTGCCATGTCCGAACGAGCAGTTTGGACTGATCTTGCGGAATTGCTTTCACTCTGAATTTCATCAGTTCCGATAATGTTGTGACTAACACCACATAGCAACTCCTGGAGTCTGGTCCGACAAAGATCTCGACCACATTTTGGGCCGATACGGAGCTTTCGTGGTCGAGAGAACTGGAACAGATATCGACGAAGCTTTACAGAATCTTCAACCATGGAAGGAAAATCTCCACGTTATCGCAGTAAGTCATGCCCCTTCAGTCTCATAATGCATGCTAATTGGAGTCCAGCAACTCATTCAAAACGACATCTCAAGTACCAAGATTAGACTATTCCTTCGGAGAGAAATGAGCGTTCAGTACTTGATACCTGCTCCGGTCATCGAGTATATCGAAGCCAACGGACTGTACGAAGAAGAGAACGTGGACTCATCCAAGGCCAAGGCGAAGGAAGTCGCTTCTGAGAGCGGGAGCTCTTCTAAGCGCTAGATGAATAGATTTCCGAGACTCACAGAACTTTGCAACACTTCACAAATGTACAGTAAGGTACCGAGTACACATCGACCAATCGATCCATATTAAAGGGTCGCACTTTAAGATGGATCGCACTTCCACGGGCCGGAGATATCTCTTTCTCACAAAACGAAGGCTCGACTTCGCCGAATCCCGTTCGTCCAGCAGTGTATGGACTGCTAGCCAGCATCGAGGAACTCAACGGCCCATCTTCTTTGAACATACTATACTTTCGAGTCAGAAAACATATTTTGCATAGGGGTTTCCTCTCTTGGGTTGGTCTCAGTATTGGATCAGGCTGTGCTGAATTAGCTGGTGGCTTTTTACATTTTAGGATATCCCACGTTGGATGGTGGATGAATTTCATGAGAAACGGACTTGCATAGACAGACGGATATTTCAGGCTCAAGCCGTGAGTTTTGGCATAATTTATACCCAACAAGACGAGTTGTCACTGGATGATGACAACATAATTTCTGTTTGAGTTGCTTTTCTTACTTGATCGTGCAAGTGATCTCATTTGAGAGCTCCTTGAGATGCATGTGACGACAACCAACGAGCTCTACACAAGGACACTGAATGGTGTGAAAGTTTGAGGCTTGGACTAACGCAGAGCGATTGTAAGAGGATTAGTTCGATATTGAAATATAGTAATATTTCATGTACTCCCAAGAGAACATTCGAAATTTAATAATATTTCCCATCTGAATTCATCACGTTTTTCGTCATCAGCATCACGACCCCAATGTCACAAGCGAAAAAGCTTTTCATACTCCGTACTCAATCATTCATCAGAGTACAACCTACCTAAGCTTCCTTACAGCATCACGATATATTTGAGATCGCAATTGATAAATGAATACCCAAGATTGCCGATACCAAGTCTAGGCCCAAAGTCATGGCAGCTAGGTCAAAACTCGCAGCAAAATGTACATGCGCAATCTGATTGGCTTTCTTGCCGCTCGGTGCATCAGAGCTGCATCGCTCAATCATGCAGGAAACCCCGCCAGTCAGGTCAAGTAATCAGCCGTCCAGCCAGCGTAAGTCGCGTCTCACCTTGCTTTCTCTTTCTCTCTGTCTTCTCTGACTTCTCATATCTCTTAATTTCTCAAGTATTACGCAGTAATTTTCTATTTTCTATCGCTTTGCGAACTCAAACGAGTGTTATTATTTGCACGGGGCTCAAGGCGCATCTGCCATGGCAGCACGCCCAGGCGAAGACCTGGCTGCGACTCTGTGCGTACCCCTCTTCTCAACTCGTAGACAGTTTTGGGAGAGAACGGGATCTAATATACACTAGATTCGCAGACGTCCATTATTTCTACGGGCCTCCGAATGCCAAGCCACCACATCATCGCTTCGATAAAGGATCATATGTTTATCTATTCGAGAATGCGTCGCAGAGGAGAGCGAGGATAGAAGTTGCGAATAATGCTGGGACGGCGGAGCAGGATGCTTTTACTGGTCGTGAGTGCACCTACAGAATCCAAGCCCGGGTATGAAATTGGAAGAATACATATTGATGAGATTGCGGTTTAGACCTCGACAGCGCACATGTTCAATACTCATACAAACACTCCACTCTCGTCACGTTGATCGTCGATGGAACGAATAGCTCACGCAATTCGCCCGTCTCACCCAGCCAAGACTGGCATCTCCCGACCTTCGATCCGCGGAATGAGAATAAATACATGTACAAGCTCCACACCCTAGATATCTACTTCTGGATGAAGGAAGATGCTATCCTCTTCATTAATTCCATTCGGCGCGTGCTTCCCCAACATCAGATCACCGTCCAAGACGAGCCGATTGCTCCGCCTCCTCATGTCGAAGACATGAGTCCCGTGGTTCAGAAATTGGAAAACATAGCTGTCTCAGATCCTTCTTATCAGGGAGGTCGGACGAGGGATTCAAGGACTGGAGGAGGAGGGGCGCACACATTTCCAGGTCCTCCCATCTCAGCAACGCCTCAAAGTACAGAAGCCGTCAATTTCGCACCTATGGCGTACAATCCCGCCGCACCAGCTGCGCCGGAAGCTATTAGGCATAGAGAGAAAACTCCGCCACCTGAAGATGGAGCGGGGAATCCATTGGTTGCAGCTGCTGTTAGTGATCAGGGCCAAGTACAGTCATTCTCAAACACTTATCAACAACATGGATTTTCTGGGCCACCTCAACATCAACAGCAACAGCAGCAGCAACAAGTACCGCTACAGCATATCCAGCAGCAACAACAAAGCTATTTCACTAACCCAGGTCCACCAGCTAGTGCGCCTCCCACAGCCCAGACAACCCAACAGCAACAGCAATACCCGAATCAGAGTCCACAGCATGTGACATCGCCCTACGCGCAACATTTCCAGAATTCATTCGCGCCTCCTCCTACAGCTGCTACTATAGCATCTCCATACGCACAACCACCCCAGTCACAGATTCTTTCGCCTCCTGCTAGTGCTCCTCCATACCAGACTCAAAATCACCAGCAATCACAGCATTCCCACGTCCCTGTAACGCAATTCGCCTCTTACCCGCTCAGTCCCGGAATCTCGCCCTCGCAATCCACACCCGGCACATCGATATACTCACCGGGCCTTCCTTCTCACTCTACTTCAGTTCCCATCACCGGTCCTCCGCAGCCAGCTCCACATGTCGCGCCCCCGGGCGGCTTTTCCCAACACCAATATAGCAGCATGAGTAATACGGCGCCTCTGATGACGGATTATAGTGTCCATCAGCAGGTTTATCGACCGACTGAGAATGAGGCGTATAAGGCGCCGAAGAAAGAACCGAAAGCGCCGAGGGGGAATTTGGAGAAGAGGGCTGGTCAGTTTGAGAAAGGGCTTGGAAGTTTGTTTAAGAAGGTTGAGAAGAAGATCGGTTAGTCTGGAAGAGATGGGGCTTGGGATCGTAAGGGAAGCGAGAGTGGTCTAGAGAGAGGTGTTTTGAGCGAGAGTAATGTTTCGAGGGATCTAGCCAAGGTATTTGGTAGCGATCTGACTTGTGTCGTGAGCGGGATGTAAGCGAGTTATTCATATCTTTAGCATGCAATCTAATGCTTTCTGACAGTTTCATCTGCTGTTGTATTTCAGCTCTATAATGGAACTGCATTGTCATCAGGTGGAAGGAACACATTGTTCGCTAAAGAGCTACCCCGCTTCCCCCTCCACTCCTGATAAAGCTCGAGGAGCTCTTATCGGATTTTGCAATGACTAGCTGCATTACCTCTTCATTACTCAAGAATATTCAACCACAATTCCTGCATGAATGTTTGAGGTCATCATTACATGGCTTATTTAAAACGCTGTTAGGAATTCCTTACAGCTCAAAGCCAAAGGGTGTGATTGGCTTACAAATTCCTCAATCGGCGTGTTAGTCAGAGCAACTGGTGTACGTCAAGTATTGGGCTGTAATCACGTAGCTAGTCGAGCATGAGAGTCAATCAACACTTTAGAATCATGACATTGTACCCATCATACACTAGCTACCTCGCGGACTGGTACATACTGTCTGTAGTTCTCATTACCTAATAGTAATACAGATACCATTACCGACCTCTGGATCGCTCTCATGTCACAACAACATTCAATATCCCCAAGCTCCAAGCTGTTAGTAGTTCTCACCGTCGGTACGAACAGTGAATTGTCATCGGCCAAGACCAGACCGGCTAGCCATGAACAATCAGGAAATAATGACTGAGATGGTCTTACCTATTCCGATATACTCCACGTACGTATGATACGTGCAGAATGCTATACGCCATGGCCAGCGTTTGACAGCACCGACAGACATACTAACAAGTGGATGAATAAGTATCTGTGCTTCATAAGTAGAATTTCCTCTTCTCCTTCCTTTCTTCCTTTCTCTCCCTGCTTCCAAAACTCACTCTCAAACCCCAAGCTCGATATATCTCCTCCCTCACAGCAAACATGAGATCCTCCATCCTCAACGTCGCTGCTTTGGCCGCTAGTGCTCTAGCACACGGTGATCATAACTCCCAAACCCCAATCCTGGGACCTCATAAGGTAAGGTTCCTCCAGATCCAAATCTAGGTCTCTCTTATCACGAACACAAGACCGAGTTCTAAAAACGAGCAAAACAAACCTCAACTCTATATACTTACAACCAGACAGGCACTCTGGTACAACACTCTCCCCGGTGATGGAGGGACTCAAGTACGTCCATTTACTCCCTGCCCGACTCGACACTGGGCGATCTACCGTATGGCTCAGTGTAATGAATTTAAAATACTGACATATGTGTAATCCAAAAGGCCGACTCGGTATTCTCCGGCATCTCCACATTCGGCCGTCTGCCATACTATCCCTGCCTCGCGTCCTCCGACGTAAAATACGACATCGCGTTCATCGGCGCTCCCTTTGACACCGGAACCTCCTACCGCCCGGGTGCGCGTTTCGGGCCTTCGGGCATCAGACAAGGTTCTCGCCGTCTCAATTTATAGTCAGTAGTTTTTATGTTTTGTGTTCTATTAGTGAAGACTGATGTTGTGTTGTTCTTTGGGGGGAATATAGGCTCACGAAAGGTGCGTTTTAGTGGTGGGTATAATGTGCCGCTGGCTACGAACCCATTTAATAGTTGGGCGACGGTGTTGGATTGCGGGGATATACCTGTTACTTCGTGAGTCTTCTCTCGCCCTTCCTTTTACCATCTTCCTTGTTCATTGCTATGTGGTATGAGAGCTTTGGCTCGGGCTGGGGTTGAGGTTGAGGTGGGAAGAGTTGGTGATGAGCTGGTGATGAATGTGACTTTGGACTTTGCTAACATATTGTGAAAGATATGACAACACCTACGCACTTACCCAGATCGAAGAAGGGCACAACTCCATCCTCTCCCGTGCCCCCGCCACAAACGCACACAAGAAAGGACCTGCAAAGAACGGCAAAACTCTTCCTCGAGTAATCACTCTCGGCGGCGACCACACCATCACGCTCCCCCTTCTGCGTTCCATCAACCGCGCCTACGGCCCCATCACTGTAATCCATTTCGACTCCCACCTCGACACCTGGAAGCCCAAAGTGTTCGGCGGCGCTCCGTCAAAAGTCGCCTCCATCAACCACGGCACGTATTTTTACCATGCGGCGCAAGAGGGACTGCTGATGAATGATACGAATATCCATGCTGGGATCCGCACGACACTGAGTGGATTGAGTGATTATGAGAATGATGGATATTGCGGGTTTGAGATTGTCGAGGCGAGGGAGATTGATACCATCGGTATGGATGGCATCATTAAGAAGATCCACGATAGAGTAGGCCACGACAAGCCAGTGTACCTCTCCATCGATATCGATACCCTCGATCCCGCTTGTAAGATCCCCATCCCCTCACTTCCCTCAACGATCAAGAACTAACAACCGCTAGTTGCACCCGCAACAGGCACACCCGAGACGGGCGGCTGGTCAACCCGTGAACTTCGCACCATTCTTCGCGGCTTGGAAGGCATCAACATCGTGGCTGCTGATCTGGTTGAGGTCGCGCCCGCGTATGATACGAATGCTGAGCATACTACCATGGCGGCGGCGGATGCGCTATATGAGGTTATGAGTTTGATGGTTAAGAAGGGGCCGTTGAGTAATATGATGGAGGAGGATGAGGGTAGGGATGAGATGTAGAGAGAAGCATAAAGAAGCGGATATAGATATTGACATTGTAGGCGGAATTGACCAGTTGAATTGAGGAGAGATAGGAAGAGAAGAATGATAGGCAACAGATAGGACGTTTTGGTGACCAGATTTCGTGTAGCAGCAGAAATTGTCAGACTTCTGAAAAACCCAGATTTGACAAAGAATGAGAATATGTCCAAATCAGTATGGCACTTGTTGATTTGAAGTCGCTGAGTACAAGTGTCACTTAAAGTACAATGCTCCTCTTCGTCTCTGACCGAGCTTGTAGCAGCTGACTGAAAGAACTTCACTTCGCGTAGTATTACAGCAGACATGAAAATATGAAGGTGTAAAGCATTGAAACCAGGAAACAACAGCAAGACAAAACGATAGAATCAGATATAATTAAGCACCGAAGAGTGTGGCAGACGAGTGGTGAAGTGCAATCGGTTGAGTTGCAGTAATACCCGTTTGTTGGTACAGTATGATACAGTATTGGCATGTGGGTCGCCTCTGTTGGCGCTTCCAGAGTACGTCGTACACTGGGCTCTGGCCATATTTGATGCTAATCCCAACGCATCAACCTTCCTTGTTCGTAAAGTCGTAAAGAAGTCGAGGCTCCCTGGGTAGATCTGGCGTCTGGGGGTGATGTTGAAGAAGCAGGAGTGGCGCATCGCAATTTCCATCCACAGGTAGTTTCTGCCCTCAAATCAATCAATGTGGACCTATGGCCTGTCCTTCACATCTCTAGCTTTTTCCAAAACCTTCCCATAAAACCTCCCTCCGACACTTCATTTCTTCTCCCCTTCCTCCCCATCCATAACGCCGTAACTAAACTCCTCTGGCATCTCCATGCCCACCCTCCTTGCTGTCATCTTGATCCTCTCTTCGTCATCCATATTCATGCCTGGATTATACCTCTCCAGTAACGTGGCATACATTCTCTGCGCCTTGATGTATTGTAAATACTGTTCTGCGTGTTCAATTGGGATGCGCGAATTGGAGTCTGAGGTGATGGTTGACCGGATTCGAGCCTTTAGAGGGGAAGGTGTCTGGTTGAGAGGTCGGGAGGGAAGTTCGCGCAGGAAAGACCGGTAGAGGGAGCGGAGTTTGAGAGGTGTAGCCATTGTGAGGTTTGGGTTGAAATGGTGGATGGTGAGGTAGAGTATTGGTGATGGTGATATATGACAACCTGGAGGGAGAGAGAGCTAGAGCTAGAGCTTGCTCGGGAGCACGGCTGAACGTCGGGCCAGGAGCTATGAATAAATTTCAAATTTCCAGTCCCGTAGCTCTTCTCTAAACCACACACAATCCAAAATATCATCGACTTCAGAGGCTTGCCCTCACCTTTCGCACGACTTCATTCCCGGGCTCGTCTTAGACAAGAGTTGCTTGCGTAATTTCTGCGCCAAAGCAAGCTGGACTGAAGAGCTCGAAGCTGTCAATCGCACAAGCCAGAGTCTTCAGGTCCAGCCACAAGCCCAGAGGTATGCCATTATTATTTCACACTATGCACTCCCCTCCTTTCATGATGATATACAAGCTGGCACCAGTCCTATGAACGATTTTGTACTCAGTTCTTGAGGAAAATGCTATGACTTCGGTCTCCTTCTGACAAGCACTCTTTTTTCACGATATTAGTTCAATGTTTCGGTGCATTCAGCTAACAGGGTTAAAGGTCACATAACATACAGAATGAATAATGTATCCATACTCAATTCGCTACTTTTGAGGTAGGCCGGACACAGAATTACAGGCAGCGATAATGAGTACCGCTTCGAGGATGAGATGCCATCTGGTGCAGGAAAGATGATTATATATATCGGGGAGCAATTGCCCTCGAGTATAAAGACAACGGTATCTTACATTACTATGATCACAAGGACACAAATGGAACTTTTTTTTCGAAGTAATCTCCCACATTATGGCATTCTGTCAGATCATTGCCGCGATAGATGCCCTGCAATATCCATCGTACTGCGTATCTCATCGTCACTATACTCGACTATTGTTGCTGTCTCTTCAAATATTCCAACCTCACGCAAGCTTCACGATTACAATCGTAATCGCTATATAAATGAAAGGTTCAATGTGCTTTTTCTACTCATTATGATTTTGAACTTCAGGGGGTATGTGTTTGCAGAGCCTCCAACGCCGTTACCCAATGCACCTTTCCCGCCTTTACCGACGATGCTCATTAATCAACACACCCGTACACTAGCCTTTAGGCTCCATGAATCCTTCGATCTTCCGTTTTTGACTTTTCGACTCTCATGCTGCCGCTGAGCTATTCTCAATCAAGGATCACAGAAATAGAAGAACTGTTCATCCGAACTATGCAACGTAGGTTGCGCAGCAACTACTGGCAAAGCAGTCGCCGCCGGTGGAGTGCTCGCTTCGACTGGTGAAGCTGGCGGCGTGCTCACCTGGGCTGGTGAAGCTGATGACTGGGGGACAGGAGCTGCGACTGGAGGGGCAGCTTGCTGTGCTGAGGATTGAGCCGGAGGAGCTGCTTGCTGCGTCGTAGCCGCAGGTGGTGGTGCAGCTTGTTGTTGTGTTGTGGTTTGTGGAGGAGGAGCTTGTTGAGTTGTAGCTTCAACCTGTGCTGTTGAGCTCGGAGGCGCTGCTCTGTTGTTTCCTTGGCCGATTGTGGATGGATCGACTGATTGTGCGATTTTTGTGCATTCCGCTGAAGGTATTTGTTAGTTCATGTTTTTTTGTACAGGTTGTGTCGCATTTCCATTCTCCAAATCCGGGCTCTCTTCCTCTTTCAAATCCACCGCGTTCTCAAAGTCCAGTACATGGCGGTAAGATAAGCGAAAAAGGATGCTGATACTTACATTCCTGATCATCACATTGCCCAACAGAGAGCCCACTATTCTTATTCCCATTCGCTACTTTCGCACACGCATTCTTCTGATTATTGCACGTCCTTACAGCCGCATCCGAGTACTTCGTGAAAGTATTGCTTCCCACCGCGAAAGGTCGTTTAGGATCCGACGTTCCTGTAATAGGTTCTGCTCCTACTCCACCCAATGCGCCTGTGAATGTCTATATCAAATGTTAGTTATGCTCATAGCTATATTTAGACTTGTAGAGTAAGGCTTCGAGATTGAAGGAAAGAGAGAAAGATATATGTGCGGGCGAGATGTTAGCTGACCTGAAGATTTTGCTCTTGCCGAGGAGCGCGCAAGAAGCCTGGAAAGTCGATTTGTATATCTGCGCCTGCTAACACGACGCCCACGCTCAAACTAAGGGTTGATATCGTGAATAGCCTCATCTTTGCAACTTCCAAGCAAGGGCCCCTCAACACGAACCTCTAGTCGACCAGAGTTAAAGCTTGGATTCCAGATAAGAGCAAACTAATCGATCGAGTCAGATCCGATAAGAAGATTGTGAGTAGCTGTCAAAAGATACTTTGAATACCGGTATACACGATGACGAGCGACAGCGAAAAGAAGGGAGAAAAGAACGAACGAAACAATCCGATGCAACAGTAATCAATTTTACCTTACGGGGTACTTGCAGGAAGGTCATGCCATGCCATGCCATCCCATAATCCCGCTTCTATCAGCGGAAGGGGATTCCGGAACTGGCGTGGAGGTGCTGGAGCAAAGGACGTTTCAGAGACGTTGAAATGTTCCGCGTTGGCGAGGAAGTCGCGTTTCATGACGATGCTCTGAGCGCTCAGAATAGGTGTGAGGGAAACATGTCAAACTGAACCAGGGTTTGACAGCAACTTGGCGTCTGGATGAGCGTCACTGCGTCTTGGAGCCCGGATGAGGCCGTGGAGAATAATTGTGAGGCTTGTGAGATTTGATAGGGTTGTGTTGTATTATTGAATTGATGTCTCTTACAAGCATGACGTTGAAAAATGCTACGGAGTATTTACCAATAGCCGCGACGGCCAATTCGTATTCAGCGAAACCAACTGGACGTGTACTTTTAACACTTGGCATTTTATGATATTTTGATCCGTCATGCCTTCAGATGAGTTTGTTACTCTAAATACCATAATGGAAGAAACCTGGAGAGCAGAGCTCGCTTAAGTGGTGAACGGGGCAGTCTCCAAGTACCTGTTGCATTGCGCGAAGAACAACCGCCAAAACAAATATTAAAGCTCGACCTTCAACCTAATGTGACTGGTCTCAAATCTAAAATATCAGATGAACCATCAACACATATGAGAACCTCAGTTTCAAATTAATGTCGGCAATTTG
Source organism: Neospermospora avenae (assembly GCA_014282315.1). Classification (NCBI taxonomy): domain Eukaryota; kingdom Fungi; phylum Ascomycota; class Leotiomycetes; order Helotiales; family Ploettnerulaceae; genus Neospermospora; species Neospermospora avenae. The sequence continues at coordinate 15,022 of JACBAH010007316.1, read as the reverse complement.
GCAATCAACCCAAAGATACCTGACCAACGAGCTGCAACCATACCTTGCCTTGGAAAGCCGATAATCTATATTGCCCTTGGCGTGGTTTTACCTACTATTGTTATTATTATTATATCAGTTAAATTACGATCTCAATTTCCGTTTTTCCTGCTACGCTCTTGTTGCGGTAAACTCTCGAGAGATATTATCAGCTATCTCACCCATAATGAGATACTCCGAAGTGTGACAACTCTTTGGGAGAGAAGACGAAAGAAATAGCGGCATCCTGGAATCACAACACCAGATCATGTTTTTGGAAATTCAATAATGGAGATAGTGGACATAGCAACAACATTAACCTGTTTCAAGGGTGGTACACTAGAGAACGGTTCAAGCTATCTCATCCCTCTCCCCGCGTATTTCAAGTCATTGTCGATCGTCACGCTCGCAACCTAAAACTGCTGTACACATGTTAGTTGTTTTCCGGAGGTAATAAATTGCAAGAAGCTGAATCAACTTACAGGAAACGATCTCATCACAATCGAACAATATATACACCTTCTTCGGGAATCCCATCCCAACGTCATAAGACCCTGATCTTCGCCCTCAGATGGTATCTCCGCGACTTTATGTACGGACACCTCGAAAGTATCCTCACGGCCTTCCTGAGCTCTCTGTTTTGGACTCAGTACATACCTTGGGACGTAGTCTTCTCCGCGCATAGTGGTGTTCTGACTCCCAAATTCACTGACCAAAATCGGGAGTTCGTTTAAATGATCACAGTTCACGACTATTGCTCCTGCACACATGTTTGCTTCCATGGGGACTATCATGTAGAATCTTATCCGGCCTGGTACCGAAATGAACGGTATCAAAACCTGAAAGTGCACAGTCACATTTTGTCCAGGCTGCGAATCAAGTGCGATCTCTCTGTTTCTTGAAGCCCGCCTGGAATGTGGTTATCGAATAGGGAGACTGCGGTGGCCTGTACACGCCATTTGGTGGTCTCTTCTGGGAACTGCCGATGACTCATAAGGTCTTACTGATTTCGGTGTGGTTTTCTGTTTCCTCACTATGTTTGATCGGATCATCAACAGTTCCGACAACAGTACCGAATACCTGAATTTCAATATATGTATATATGTATATATACTGCTTTTGTTACATGAGACAAGTCCGTTGGTTACCAGAAATATGCTCATTATAATATAGGCTAACTTCACTCCCCAGTTGGCACAAGGTCAACGGACAAGTAGGAAATGACAGCTCCAATAACCCTCGAGAAGTCAGTCATAAGATAAACTGCATCCACTCGCATAGCTATACACTGTAAATCGTCTGGGGAGAGCAACGATAAGGCGACCTGTGTACGCACACTAGTCTATACCAGCTTCGTAGCTGGGCCAGTTCATCACCAGTGAAATGAAGCTCGTACTTTGATTAAATAATACTAGAGTTTCAAGAGTTTTACAAGATGTTTTGATGCAGAACTCTAAAGTCATAGAACTATTTCAGCACTTTACTTTGGAGAATTTGCGGAAGTCATGAAAGCAGTGAAACTATTTTATGGCATTGACTCTACAGTTTGTACGAATCGGTATACCATGACAGGACTTTATGCTTACAGTAAGCTCACTGGACACGAGTTGGATCAGCCTCGCTTCGAAACCGGATAGACAACAGCAAAAGTCTGATTTTCAAATACAAATATGGCAATCTGTTCAGTTTCGCCAACAAACTACAAGAAATTTCATTATTTCTGTCGGCCATCGCTTCAAGAGTTATATTCGCTTCTCATCTTCTACAATTTCATCTAGTATGTAAAATCGTACTCTTACGCAGTCCTTTTCTTCTTCAGTCATCAAATCAAACGAGCTGGATAATCTCCATTTTGTTGTCCTCTTCCAAAACAATTGTAACCCGGCTCTCATCATCACCAATCCAATCTTCGATTCCTTTGGTACTTATTCAATGGACTTTCAAAAGAGATCCAAGAATCGATCACAACTCGGCGTGTAGCGACTCCAAAATATGGCAGCACCAGTGTAATTTTGGCCTGCCGACGAATGGCAGTTTTTGGTCGTACCCTGACTCTTTCGCTTCCGCAAGTTCTGCTTCGCTGTGTTCCTCAAATTCCTTGTATAGGTCTTTTATATCTCCTTGCTTCCCAAATTTATCAGACCCTTGACCGGGAGGTAATGGTTCCCCTGTGTTGCTCGCGTGTCTTCTAGACATATTCACCTTACAAATCATAAGAAAGGTGTGCATAAAAGGTTGGAAAGGTCCAACGATGTTACTGGATCTCATTATCTTGACTGGTGGGAGGCAAGCATTATTGTGTTGCCAGACAATACCGACTTACAGAAACCAGAATAGTCAAGGCGCATCATGGATGACCTTCTACATTGCACAAAGGCGGCACTAGCTCTTTAGTAGAGTATCGGTGCGCATGTGAAGCCAAAAAAAAAACTTGACACGTCGTTCAGCTTATGCCTAGCCGGTCTTATAAGCCGCTCAAATTTGGTCCTACGTTTATCAACCTTAACCCGAGGTGGTGAAGGCGTCAAGTAGACGGACGGCCGAAGCGAGGGACCAGGATTAGGAAACAGTATTCATTATAGCATTGCGCCTCTTGGAGACACTTAGAAACTGACCCCGAATGACAGGATCTATATCTATTGACTAACTAGATTTGTTTGCTTCCACGTTTCTTCATCCATTACCTTTTGTCGACCCCATTTATGCGCACCAAAATGTGGACCCCGCGAAGGTTTTTGGTCCGGCGCTCACCGCGATAAGCGAAGTCAACAACCAATCGAAGCGAAACGGAGCGAGCCGCTTGTAAATTAGATACGACTATAGCAAGGATGGGATAGCCGATGTAGAAGGCCGTGTATGTCGCTACATGTGGGGAAAAGTCAAGAATCATCTTCATTCCAGATAATAAGGATGAACGATGAATTGATAGGAAAGCCCGAAAAGACAAGTGGATAAGAAGTGGAATGTCGGGTCAGGTATACTGAAGAAAGATGAAAGACTACCGACCTCCTCAACTCAAAGGAAAGAGAACATACATTATTTTCTGTCGATCACCGTACACTATTTTCTTATCCTCAAGACCGTAGACTTTACCCCTTTGCTTGTAGCACCTGCTATTTTCTACACGAGACCTACTCAAATCCAACACATTATCAAATCCTACGCCCCTTCAATAAGCTAACGACTTCCTCATATTGCGAGATGGCACCAACCAAATATGCGGAGCGATCGATCCCCAAAATCTCTCTCCACAATTTCACATCTCGCACCGACGAAATTACTGCTCAGCTGGTTCAAGCCGCCAAAACTGAAGGATTTTTTATTCTTGTAAACCATGGAATATCGCTCCCAGAAATTGAGCAGATGTTTTCGACTTCAGAATCGTTCTTCTCTCTTCCGGATACCACGAAAGCCACCGTCCCATTCACAAGATTGAACGCAGGCTGGGAGAAAAACGCGCAGATCCGGCCTTCTACTGGCCAACCCGACAGGAAAGAGAGTTACCAAATGCAGTTCGGTGCTAATATGGATGGATGCTGGCTACCGGAGTCGACATTACCCGGATTCAAAGACACTTCTTTGAGTTTCATGAAAAAGATCCAGGGAGTAAGCGAGAAGCTCATGGTATGCTTTGCTCGGGGTTTAGGCTTCGACGATGACTATTTCATCAAGGCTCATGATGTTTCGAGAAACGAGAGTCAGACTGTTTTGCGCCTTTTACATTACTTTGAGGTTGACAAGAACTCACCGGTTCCAGAAGGATATTACAGAGCTGGAGCACATGTTGATTGGGACTTCATTACGCTCTTATTCCAAAAGGCTGGACAGTCAGGATTGGAAATTTGCCCGGGGAGAGAAGTATCGACTGGATTCGGGATCGGGGACACGTGGACTAAGGTCGAGCCAGCTCCAGGGGAGATAATTTGCAATATCGGTGATCTCTTGATGAGTTGGAGTGATGATCGATTCAAGAGTACGTTTCATCGTGTCAAGACGCCGGAGGATGCTGAGAAAGACTACTTTGGCCCGAGGTACAGCATGGCTTTCTTCAACCAGCCGTGTACAGATGCTGTGATACAGGGACCGAAAAAGAGGTATCCTGCTGTGACTGGTAAGGAGCTTACTCAGGCAGCGATGGCTCGGAATTACGCGGCTTTGCAGGAGAAGAGGGCTCAGCAGCTGGATGATGTGAAGAGTAACGCCGAAGCTGGGAAGACTGCTTGAGGTTGTCTCACAATACTTGTCACTGTCTTTGAGAAAAGGTTGTATGATCGCAGGGCTGGGCTTTGATGATTGACCGGGACTAGGACCGTTTAGAAATCTGATAATGACTTACGGATCCCGCATCGAGGCTGACCCAATACGTGTCTGGAGCAATGAGATATGACCATCCATTCAATTGAATGTTTTAGTCAGAGTCCTCAAAAGAAATTCCGACTTTGGAGTAGAGTGCCACGGCAGTGGAAGTCAGGAGTCGTATTGACAAATTTACTTCGATTCGGAGTGAAGTGGTGTCACAGTTTCATAACTTCACATGTAACAATGAGATATTTTCGAGTCGCAAGCTCATATCTAGATGAAATCCTCCGTACCTTTTCCAAAACTCTACTCGAGTAAGTTCAAGGTAAGAGAACTCTTCATTGCCGGGGAGGTCTTTCATGCGCCTGAATGAATCAATATCATCCTCGGATATCTTTCCCGGACTCAAGTCATTCCATCTCGGTTTCCAAGCCTCTTACTAAATTGTCAGCCATTTCTGACAATTCAGCATTCATCCCGTTGCCTTGGCCTGCTCTTCCCGAGAACAAAATTTTATCAGATAACCAATCAATCTGCAATCAGGAAGTTCTCTTCCTATTGCTTCCACTCATACCCCACCAGACCCCACCCAGTGAGACTTGGCCGTGTTCTTCCAGTCAATCTCCCGGCGCACAATCAGCGCAGGGGCGCAAAACCGCACAAAAAGCGCAGGAGCGGAGTGGCCAAAAACCCGCACAAAGAGCGCAGCTGCACTCAGACTACGCACAAAACTCGCAATCTGCATGACCGTGATAGGCCCCAGTGAATATTCAGTGGGTCAGTCGGACACATGCCCGAATGTTACGAAGAACATAAAAGGCTGCTTGTCCCACCACCACATTAACCCTCCATCCTCACTCCAGACTTCTACAAGACTCTCACTTCACTCAAATCCAAACACTCCAAACCAAATCAACCCCAAACCAACAACGGTCGCGTCACGTATCTCATATTCCGCTGTTGCCCGAATCCCAAAGTAAAAATCTATCATCATGAAGGGAGAATGCGGATGCTCTGGTTCCTCAAGCTGTAAGTTCCTCCTATCTCTTGGCGCAGGGACCCCTCATTTCACCCCACCTTTTAACTACAAGATGTCTCGAGAATCTCAACTGTGAAGAACATGTACTAATAAATCATCAATAGGCAACTGCGGCACTGACTGCTCCTGCTCCAGCTGCGGAAAATAAATTTCTCACCCCTCTCTCAAAAACGAGTTCGGACAACACCGCTTTCGCTCGTCTTCGCATATGCTTCTTCAGTCTTCTTCGCCGTAGTCGATCACTCGATACGGACTTCAAAACATTCACTTGGTCTCCAGGCTTGGAGGAAATGATTCGATTTTAGGGGATGGATTTGGGGGGCACATGATTTCTTTCGCTGTGATACCAAGGATCTTGTTTATGGCGGGGCAGTGGATGGGGGTTGGCATTGCGTTACATTGAACCGAAAATGATACTTGTTTTCCAATACCTTTGACAACCCTCTACAATTACTGTCTTGTGATTGCAAAGAGTGAGAATGATAGTTGGCCGTGATTTTCTGTTCGAGTGATACTAACCATAACTTCATGATCCATCAAAAATCGGGCTAGAGCAGTCATCTCAAGGAAGTGTCGGAACTTTCCCTGCCTACTTACTTCCTTGAGGGTCTGATACACTTTTCATATGTATACCCAGCTTCTTTCTCCCATCGAATTGTAGTTAATATTGGAACCGAACAGGCAGTGAATCTAGCCGAGGTACTGCTCGGCACTTCCTTCCTTCTCAAATTACATCGTTTCTCTTCCAAAACCGAAATCCGTTGGCCTAAATAAGATGAGGCAGGTAGTGGTGTAAAGTTACATGTATGCATGCTGTCGTGCATCTGTACCCCACGCCACATATGCGCTGCCACGTACGTTGTCATTACGGCGTGTCAAAGTTTGCAAACGTGGGAGGACTGCATGGTGTGTCTGATTCTGTACATTGAGTTGCATGCCGCAGATCTTCGTATTTAGCGTGGATTTACTGTTTGGTGGCTTGTGGTTCTGCGGTTCAGGCGGGAGCTGGAAATGCTGTCAGAGCTAATAAATATGTTCATGACATTACAAGCTTGTCATTGCAGACTGAAGAGTCTCAGCCTCGGCAGCAAAATAAGTGCATTTTATACTGAGTCAGTAAAGTTGCAGAAGTTGCACATATGGCCCTAACCATCGGTTATGATCTTCGTCGAAAGCTCTTCCCTTGGTTCTTGATTGGTAAATCAAAAATCTAGAGCAACAGCCTTGCAACCTCCGCCGCGAGTACAACCCGGTCCGAACCTATCTTTGCATGCATCCCGTGAGCTCCTATCTGCTGCATTGCAGCACCAAGCTCCAATCTGAGAACGCTACCATACTCCACATATAAATCGTCCCCATCCTGCCAACATGATTTGAGGGCACTGTTCTTGGATACTTGAAGGTGGGTTATACATTCTCCGTAGTGGTTGTCACATGCGACCTATCTCACCTCTCCAAGGACGCCTCTACAACAAGTCAATTCTATCAAGCCGCTCGAATGAGAGACAATTCTCGAATGAGGGGTCGACTAGCTCAGAAGGAAGAGGTAAGAGGGATATAAGTACAGCTCTCTCTCTCTCTCAATTTCATCTTCTCTTCTTCAGCTTCAAGCATTGCAAGAATTCATCATTACTACCAAGCAACTCAAATATCAAACTCCTTCAAAGAAATTCCAAATATCACCAACCGTCAACATGGGAGACTGTTCATGCTCTTCGTGCAAGGGATGCTCTTCCTGCGAGAGCTGCTCATGCTGCACTGTGCGTCCTCTTCTGTCACCCTTCCATGATACCATAGAGATTCAAGTCACTAACTGTAAATGATATGCAGCACTAAATCACACTCATACTCGAGCAAACCGTACAACACTGCCGGTGTCCACAGCCTCGATGTAAAACGTGTATCAAATGGGGAGTTGAGTTCTGGTTGAGGGAGTAAGGGATTGACTGTGTCGATGGAGTTTCCGTTCTTGTGACTGGGTGTTTGGCATGGATGTGGATGGCGGCGGGGGCATGGATGGGGAGTTTTGAAGGTTGAGGTGATATGTGGTTGATTAACTCAAGGATCAATTCGCTCTTTACAATGAATATTGCATTCTGATCCTCATCGCTTTTGCCATCATGCGAGGCTGTTATTGCCATCCGAACCCACATCGCGTTCATGTTTGACACGTCTCTCCTGTCATGTATATTCTGCCAGAAATAAAAGGACAAATACTCTCATCGCTTTGTGTGACTGAATTTGTTCTTATCTAAGACTGGCTCACGTATGCCCACCCACTGCCATCATCTATAGCTACGAGCAAGCACGCACCTTGAATTTAAGTCTCTGTCCTTTTGCGTATTGAGACGACGCATTAGTTGGCTGAAATAGTATTTATGTATATGTGATCAACCCCGCTGAAGTAAGCAGGAACGCATTACGAAATTCATGTGTTCATCCGAGCCGTTTATTGCAATGAATTGATTAATTTTAGCATAAGATGACTTATTTATAAGACAGTATATTCGCTGAGGTCCAAAAGACCCATTGCACTGGTCTTTAGAAATCATGTCGCCTCCACAACAACACGCCGTTAGATGAAATGAAATTCATAATCAACAACATCAATATCTCTATCTATGGCTTCCAATGCATTAACTAGTGGTGTATATGAAGGTCCTGTCCTCTAGAGTCCTTCTCGCACGAGACTCAAAATGCATTGGGGGCCAGGAGACCCAAAATGAGATGGTGGTGAGTTTTGCGGAATATGCAAAAGAATGAGCAGAATTATATTACTCCGTCAGTGTACACGGTGAAAGGCAAAGACCAATTCTTATGGCGAAATTGCAAATTTTTGGAGATCATTATTATCAACATGAAAAATTAAAAACGACAGCGATACCCTAATGGACAGCGAGAAAATCGGAGACCTTGAACGATTGATCAAAATCTGCCTTGACTAGCTCATTTGTACGATATTTTTATTTCAATGACAACGTAGGTTCAATCTGTAGATGCCAGCGAGATGGAATGACAAAAGCTGTGCTTGTGATAATCAAGACAGTATCGATCGATCTTTCCTCAAACTTCTCAACGACATCGTATTCGACCATGCCGTATCGATAATTATAACTTCCTCTGTGATATAGACTATCCAAGGATAAGTTGGAACACATGCAAAGAAATAGGCTGGTAAAGCACTAAAAGATGAATGTTTACTGTTTCGCTTAAATTTCAACTCGAGACCCCCATCTGCTTGATAGTTTCAGCCTGTATCAAACACAAATCATATTTTTCTCAAATTGATCTCAAGAGTCACTGAGTCATCATTCACACGTGTCAATTAGAGTTTCTTTTGCTCTCGAAGCATGCAAGCAAAGTCCCGTGCAGCTTAGAGCCCAGCTATTATCCTACATTCCCAATAAATACAGCCCACCAGTCTCAGATGACTTTAATTCCTTAAAGGCACCCCACTAGTCTTAGTTCAACAACCATCTTACTCCAGAACTTAGGCTTGACAATCCTTCAACCATAACGTGTTGGGACCACGCGGACAACCTTCCATCAAGTGGGAAGAGGGCACTATCAATCAGAGGAAGCCAACTATGCCCTTTGGCGCCAACTCAGATTTATGGCTGAGGATCATGGTTCAATTCCAAAGTGTATTTGACTGACTTGATATACACTTATATGCATTCCTTCTGGTAGGGGTGAAACTGAAAACGCACACGAAAACCAAAGGTTGAAAGATAATCTTTACATCATTTGACGCATACCAAACGTCATGGACTCCAGGGTTGACTTCGGTCCAGCACGAGTTGATAGCCCCTCGAGTGCAAGGGGCTAAGATACGACATGGCTGTGATGATAATTCAGCATATATATGAGAACCAGCAATACATGTTTCTCGATCTCCACTTACATTCTGGAAATATTGGGATATTTGAATGAAAGTTACCTGCGAATATTCTAACGCTCCGCTCTCGCGTTTTCGCCCTCTCACTATCTATGCTTTCGTATGGAGCCTGTAAGATTTCAAGGCGAAGGCGAAGTGGATGTTTCTCTTCTCGCCCAATTATTTACAACTTAGAAGGTGGAAGAAGTTCTTATGAATTTTATGCTGTTTTAAAGCAGGTTTTTATGCTGGTTCACAACTTTAAATCGAGAATCAATACTTGACAGCTTTGATACAATTGACAAAAACAGTTCCTAAGAGATGGCGAAGGCTCACAGAGTGTAAAGAATTGTCATGAAATCATAGCGCACCGTAACCTACAGTGACGGCAATAACATCATCCGAAGCCTGGTCGAAATTCGAAAGCAACTTAGAAAAAGACATGAGTCAGCTTAACTATCTTTTCCTTGCGAATGAAGCGACCACTCCTTGGGATTTTCAACGTTGGAGAAGTTTATGATCGTTGTCTTTACTCAGTTGTAAGACATCATTAGGAGGTATTTCTCGGTAGAGGCTAAGTAGCTCGACAAGCACACGAGGAGTGAATGTTTATTTCTTCTATTATACCTTAGTTCACCTCGCCTCGAGGACCATTTACTTAGACAGAGGAAGAAGAAATTTGACATAGATCTCGCTTAATTTTGCACAAAGTGTGCTTTAGGTGGCTCTATTTACTTTTACGCATTCTTCGTGCCAATCAAGATCAGATTAGACTTTCATATAGGGAGCCGGCTTTCTGCCTAGAGACACGCGTCGGTGTGTGGTGGTGACATTCGGACTCGACCTCGCTGTAAATACATTATACATACCAGACTTTGACTTGGCAATTGGTAGAAACTTTCTCTTGACCTAAACTTTGCCTTTCAACGCTGAACGGAGTGTTGAAGAACCATATTCTGCAAGTGTTTCATTGCTCAACTTTCAGCTTTCGTCGATATCCGATTCTGCTATGGTATTCTGCCTTTGACGCCCGAAGACGGAGGCGAAGTAGAAATACTCTTAAACCCACCGATATAAAACAACCGCAGTAGAAGAAGCTCTGAAATATGGACGTCCTATTAAAGCGACCAAAAGTTCATGCTTCACAGATATGGAGTGAGAATCTGAATTTAATAAAAATAAGATGAGTGACAGGAGAGAGCTCCCAAGAATGACAGTGATGATTCGAGATTTCTCTAAATACAGATTTCTATACTTCATTCTTGTGATACTGATAAGTGCCAGTGTTCAAATCATCTGACGTTCTAGTTTTGAGAACCTCGTGCAGATCAAGCCAGTCGGTAAATCTCGGGGAATGATACACAACTTATTATTTGGTGACAGTTAGTCATCTATGTATTGTCGGCATTGGGGGTATATATCATATAGTTGGGGATGCTGTGTCCCTAGATGATGGAATATTGGCTCCAGTGATATCCGAGGAGTGAACGTTGACTTTTCTACTCAAAGAACGGTGAGCTTGTTTTTCCAGCAATCGAAATATGAAGACAGCCTAAATCTTACCTTAATACGCTGTGAAAAATTGGCTGCAATAATCTGTATTCTGTTTTCATTCACTATTGTTTCTTGAAAATAGACAAGCTTGCATGCATCGCTCAGCCGAGAGATTCTCCCACGTTGGGAGTCAATACGCAAGCTTTCGTCTCTATCATGATAACGTGATATGCTTCTACTCACGCAGAATTAGACCAGCATCGCATACCAACCAGCAAGCATGACCTGATACCGGACAGAATGGCATTTTACATGTCCTCATCTCGACACAACATCGTCCGATCTCGCAGCTACTGACATGATAACAGTCTGTTAATCGCTTTTGATTGTGTCACGGCGCAAGATAGAGGCTCGAGATCGTGACGTAGGATGCAAAAGCTCGTAGCTTCAGATCCGATGTCATAGCCTATTTGTTGGCTATGCCGTAGACGATAGAAGATGAAATGAGAAGGAAAGAACAACTTGTACAATCGGCCAAAAAGCAGTAGGCGGTTTTGGCACAGCTTCGGGATCACCTCAATATGAAGCATCACAGTGCTTTCGTGAACCAAACGAGGTTGCTTTACAGGTTTTTGTGACTTCAATGTACGAGGAATCGCTAAATGAAGATGAAGTCGTTTAGTGACTTCAATGATATTCTCAAAATGCGAGGCAGCCACCAACGACCCTGACCAGCTACTTTTCCCGATATTGATAGCTGCGTTGGTGCATGTAGTGCGAAAACTCAAGTTCATCTTCTGGTAGAAATTGTGCCATGTAGTCCGAAGAATATGAGGCTTTCTGGAGCAGTATAGCTCACGTGATGAATATTGATGGTCAGATCATGACACACAATCAGAGGGAACGAACAAGTATACATAAAATTAAAAATCAAGATCAAGGGATTGTTGCATTCCAAGCATATTCTCAAACAAAGGCGGCATATTAACTCAACAACGGATGTTCTGACACGTGATCAGACAACACTTGATCTTGACCTGACAAGCACGCCGCTCTCACGAACTTTTAAAGTAAGGAGCATGTCTCGAAGTACAAAGCCGTTGACTACAGCATCTCTGACATCCAAGATATTAATTAAATGTACCCCTTAATCTCACACTTCAAACTGCATATGCAGTGTCCAAGAAGCCCCTCCGGTCCTGAACCTCGGATCAGGTACAGGGCATATCAAGAAAGAAGCGGTCTGACGAAGGGCAAAGTAAACCCCGATGATCCTCCTCCGTCTTAATCAAGAAATGGTCGCGTTCATGATCCAATAGGGGAATTCTCTTACTGGCGTCCTTCGGTCCTCGGGTCGTTTCTTAGAGCTGAAAAAGCAAAGACTGGAAGCTTGGACTGAACTTGTCATGTATAAGTTCTCCATTCTTTGGCACGCGCACAGGATAGCCGAAGGGAGGGAAGGCCGCATATATAGAGGCCAAGCGGGATGGAATTGAGGTCATTGATGAGCTGGCAGTTGTAGATTAGAGGAGGTTGGACCACTGCGACGAGCAGACGTTCAAATAACCATCCTCTCGGACAGAACTGCAGACCTGCCACCAAAAGTCTTCGGTCAATTTGCTTTTGCCATTGGATGGGCCCGGTCATTGAGGTCTCCGGGCAATATGGCTGGTGTCCAGTGAAATCGCAGAGTTGACTGTTAGCCCTACTCAGCACCCAGCGCCCGCATGAACCGGTGCATGCGCCTCGGCGATTTTCCATTCCCAAGATACGCATCGTATCAAACTCTACGACAGACATCGTAGGTATCGAAAGTAGTGAAGCATCTCGGAGGGCCAAAAGGCCAATCTGGACTCCCACGTGAGGGTTCGAAGATGTCGAGTACAGTAGCCGCCCCATCCAATAGTCCTTGTGATTTGCACACGCGCAGGCTCAATGGAGTCTAGCTTTTGTCTGGAGGGGGCTTCACCGTCTTTGTGGCAGCTGGGTACCCTGAGCCAGAGCCAGGCCAGGCCAGGCCAGAGTAGGTTCCGTTCCATCCACGGCGGCGGCCGATGTGCTGCCACGTATCGTGCAGGAGACAGACGACATATAACGCCAGAACCTGCAGCTGCAGCGGTCGTACATACCGATCAAAGGCCTTGTGCATCAGCGTGCTGCAAGGACCAGGGGCCTATTCAAGTGAGAAGGCGGGTTTCAGCAAGACTGACGGTATACGTACCTAACTAAAGCTTCATCCATTGTCGTGTTGTCTGTGTCGCTCGCTCTGCTTTTTGCTCTGCAATTTGCTTTTCAAGCCATTGTTTGCCGTTTTCGAGGCGCGAAATCACACAAGACCCGACGCGTCGCCGTCAGCCTCAACGCTCATTATCAGTCTGAGAGTCCAGCGCATGTGCTCCCGTCAAATCGCCATTATTTCGTCCTGTGTTGTCTGGTTGCGCATCCCATAGCAGCGCATCAATTGAGGGTCGGCCCGCTGCGACTCTGCCACGCCAGCATCATCCCAGACCTTTGCTTTGCTGCTCTCCAGGTGCAATTGCGCCCATCTTAAGAGTCGCAATGCTTTGTGCGCGTACCATTCCATTGCTTGAAGGATTGAAGGGTTCGCGGCGATTGTCTTGCTGAGAGTTAAGTGGCCGCGGTCATCATTTTATCAGCCAGTCAGCCAGCCATTGGCTCTCAAGCCATTGCTCATTGCCAGTCGCGTCTAAGGACTGGCCTGTATAATTAGGGTCAGTGACGCCCGATTGGATGACAGCTGTCTGTTGGCACTGTTCAACGTTCATTCACTTTATGTCTGATTTTGTATTTGGGTCTGACTGTGCTTCCAGATTGGTTGTGTGTGTACCGTTGTATCGACTTCCAGCGCCGACTCCGAGGCTTGAATCTAGGGCATAATACTTCATCAACTTTCAGCATCTTCGTCTCGCATCTAGTAAGACTTGGAGGACTTAATATACTAATACTCTGGTAATTTGGATTGGGTTGGGCTAGCAAACGACACAAGCGAAGAAGTATTTTCTTCTCGGCAAACTAGATCTTATATCTATCTTCACTGCGCTTTCACTCAACGCTCTATCAATTGGAAACTCTTCGAGCCCAAGGATCACACACGCTTTACTGTTTGAATCTCTATAGAGTCATCTTCTCGAAGGACTAGCTTTGAAGCCTCAGATTGGAAGGCATCAACTGGATATTGTTTCACCTCAGGGTTGAGTTGCTGGTAAGTCACAACTCTGAGTCTCGATATAAGTCACTTTCCACGAACCAACAGACTTGCATTCCCCTTCAATATCAGTAGATCTCTTAAAAAAAAGTCAACTAACCATTCCAAAGACCAAAAAATTGTGAGCTTCCTTCATTGGGATCTTCTTGGCTTGACGTCTGGCAGCCTCTTGATTTCTAGTTCGCTACTTGCGACAGTCATTGAGATCAACACGTGCCTCAAAATGGCTTCCTCGGAGGTCGACATGAAGTTCCTAGGAAACTTCGCCCGCAATATCCAAATCGACCAACCGCTCCTCTCGCAATCGCTCTTTCAAATCCTCGGCAACATCACCATGTTCTCTGACAGAGTCATTCGCGCCCGCAAGCTCCGACGACTCGACACCACGCGAGACACCAAGTCGGTCGACCTCTACTGCCGCATCATCTGGTACACACGCGAATGTCTCAAGATCCTAGAAGAATACGTGATTCCCATGGTCGTTAAGAACGTCGAGCTCAAAGTGCTTGCGCACAAACTCCGAGCCAGCTTTCTCCATCTCTTCGTCCTATTTCACAACCATCTACCTATCACGCTCAAAGCGGTCGTTCATACCCCACCAGGTCTGAAGTCACCACACGTAACCACCAAACCCGACAAAGGCAAAGCCGTCGACCGCAACTCACCCCCCAGAGGCGAAGAATACGATCCCTTCCGCCCCTCCTCCGTGCAACCCACTCACGCCCTCGAAGGCGGTCCCGTCGGCGGCCACCCAATAACCACACCTCCACCCCTAGAATTCGCCCCCAATTTCCTCGTGCCCGCCTCGGACTTCCGACCCCTTGCCCTCCAATATTTCCAAGAAGCCACCTCTCTCGCCGATAACTTGCTCTGGGGATCCCATCCGCTAAGATTGAGCGTGAAGGTGGAGTATACGGCGTTCTTGTATGATTGTTTGCATGAGAGGGAGCGGAGTAGACAGTTGGCGAAAATGACGATCAGTGAGGTTTATAATGCGAAGGAGGGGATGGATGATCAGATGTTCGAGGAGGCTGCGCAGCTAGTGGGGATTCTGGGGAAGATGATGAGG
>JACBAH010007315.1:0-26246 GCA_014282315.1 Neospermospora avenae | reverse complement strand
ATGCGTTGTGACTCAGTCATAATTCTATATATATTATAAATACAATTAAATGGACTCATAAAGTCAGAGTACTCATGATGATGTATGTGTCTACGGTCCAGTCTCCCACCATATTGGGGAGTTGTAGCAATCGCCGATAGACCCTTTGCCTGTCGCTAGCTTTCCATCGGTCGTTACCAAGTTATTTTCACTTCAGTCCGTTCCCAGTATCCGACTGCTCCTGACCGTTAAAGACCTCCAGCTATCTTCAATCGTCCCTACCAGTCTACCTCTTCTGCAAACCAAAGTCCCACCCCGGATATCCCCTCTGAACACCTAATTCTCCCGACCCAACCCCCTTCTGTACCAACTTTCCCGGCGGGATATCCGCTCTATAATACTTCGCACTCTCCTCCTCCATTTTTTTCCCAAGTTCCATTTCCTTCTCCTCGAAGTCCTGAGATAAAATCCCAGTATCATAGCTCATGATAGAGCTCGCTCTGCTGTCCCTATCGCTATCATATACAAACTCGTTTTTCAATCTACTGCCCTCAAATTTCGGACTCGTACTCCTAGCATCAAAGTCTACAGGTTTCGGTTGGAGTTGCGGGTAGACGGGGTTGCTGTCTCTGAAATCTTGGTCGAAATTCCAGTCGAGACTTGGTAGCGAATCGCGATCGGAACCTGGCGTTGGAACCTGCTCACGCCTGAAAGACGCGATCGAAGATGGGGAGGGGGCCCATGCTGAATCAAAGGGGAAGGAGTTTTCTGGACGTATGGAAGAGGATGTCGATGCCTTGTTCGCTAATGGCGATGAGAACAGCGGAGGCGGTTTATTACGACTGAAGGGGGATATGCTACGCTCGCTTTCTCTGCTTGTGTCTTTCTGTCTGTTTTCGCTAGGGCGCGCCATGTATATATCCGGTCGAAGCACTACCGCCGCAGGCGGGTCCAAGTTCCGAGTTCTGCTTTCCAACTCTTCTTGCAGCTCAGCGGGTGTCATGAACGGATCCTCGAAAATTTCATCGTTATTGTCAAAATCTCCGAGCATTTGAGGAACAGGCGTGCGTTGGTTTGCCCTGAGAGGTTCTTGATACGCCCTCCCCGAATAAATACTCGAGGTGCGATCTGCTCTCGGCGGAATGTATGCCACCGGTATGAAATTTGGATCGTTTCCCAGATACTCCACCGGCAATTGCATATTCCTGTTCATCGATTGCCTCGGTCTTTGATCCTCACCTCTTGTATTGAAATCTAGCAAGCCTTCTGGGTTCGTAATATTGTTTCGTTGCGTGACCTCTCCTTTCTCCAAAGGGTTAAGTTTTGGTGTGGTAGGCGCATCGCCTGATGACTTACGTCGGGACTTTTTGCGATGCTGTCGGCAGAAAAAAATCGTGAGAGCAGCGGCGATAATTAGAACTACTGGAATAATTATGCCGACTATCATGCTGGCTTTGGATGTGATAGCACCAACAGTGGACTCGGGACCGAGTTTTGAACCGGCGCCGCTGAAGGCACTTTGTTCATTCGAGCCGGATATTCCGGCTGCTGGTGAGGCGCGGGATGCTGCGAGAGGTGAGGCGGGTACTGTTGCACTAACCATCAAGGAGGAAGAAGCTGGCATAGATGTTGAGATTGAGGTTGAGGTTGAGGTTGAGAGTGATGATTGTGTTGAATCCGAGGAGACCGATTGTGTCGTGGAAATAGGCGATGTACTTTGTGTTGTTTGAGTTGATATCGATTGAGTGGATGCAAGTGTTGTCTTCTGAGAGCTGATTTCTGATAAGGTACCCATCTCAAGAGATACTGTGGTTGTCTGCTGTTGGGTTGTGGGCTGAACTACCATCGTCGTCCTTGTAATAATTGAGGGTGTGGTCGATGTTTGACTTGAGGTAGGAAGAGACAGTGACTGGCTGGAAGTAGGCAAAGATTGAGGTGACGTCGAGACCTGATTCGGCGTGACTATCGAGGATGGAGTAATTACCTGGGTCGCCGTACTGAAAGTAGCTATTGGTGGTTTCGATGTACTTGGGATACTGGCCGTGTTCGAAGTAGGTGAAGCCCCCGCAGAATTCGAGCTTTTAGCACTGGCTGAAAAGGGAGCAGCTGTTTGAGGAGTTCCATTCGAGCAAGAAAGAAATGAGGAAGATGCACTAGGCGCGTCTCCCAATAAATCTAGTATGGCATCTCCAACTTGGACCACACAGCTCGTATCCCGAACAACTTTTCGGTTCAAAACTGCCATATTTCATGATACTTCCAAAAAAAACCAGCTTAAAGTTCGAGTCGTGTTCGTAGAAATGAAAGTTGTCACATTGGACAGACCTGGCCAACCAGATAGAAGAAAATTATCGACGTGCCAGCGTCCTTAGAATTAAAGAAGATATTAAGAAACCGGCGAAGTATTCCCACACCTCGTCAACGAAGGTAGAGAAGGCTAGCAGAAGTCTTAGAAGCATGGGGCAGGGGTATCGTCCATCTTTCACCCCAAGATTCAGCCTCTAGACAGTCGAAATGCAACGAAACGAAACAGTGACATAGTGACACAGTGACACAGTGGCGCGTGAGTACGTGGGGGGCGAAGCTGTGCGCAAGGATATCAAGTGTGTCCGATTGCCATAACATGCACGTCAGAGCGTGCGTGCCGAAGCCTTCACCAGCTTGGCGTTGCAGTACAGCAGCTGGGTGCGGGAGAGTTGCTCGGATCAATCGTTTGGAGAGGGCTAGAAATGTAATGATCAGGTAGACTGTAAAGTAATTCTCAATTGATATCTTATAGAATGAAAAGATCAAAATAACCATGCTGAACTGGGCCTCATTCGTGACTTTCCTAGGTAAACAAAACATGCGAGCAACTTGGTTCTTAGATTTGTGAAAGGCAGCAATTGGAGATCGAGAACAAGAAACTTCCATGGCCGTTTGGTATGAAGTCTACCCCCTGATCCTCAGTCGCGCCACCAAAGCTTCTTCAAGTGTAGAACGCGCTAGATCTTTATGACGCCAATAAGTCGTTGAAGGTCTCCCGCTCGGATCAACCTAGTTCGCGGCTGCGACCATTCGCGTAAGAACGAGTCAACTAGCAAAAAGGTAGTCAACGTCCCGATGAACCAGACTCGTCTGCATTGTCCTACCTGTCTTCGAAATTGACATATTGAGTGGTTAGAAGGTTAAAAAAAATCACTCGTTCTTGGCTCCAATTGAGTTCCACATCGCAGGAAAATAACTCGATTGAAGATTTCTAGATAAGTTTCTACATCATTGCAAGAAATTCGAGGAACTGATTTCGTGGTCCTCTTTCGAGCGGTCTTCAGCAATCAGCGTCACTGAATCTTCAAAATGTTGATTTTCTTGATGCAAGCGACAATACTATGTTCTAGGAGGCATCCAGCACGGCTTCATCCGTAGATGGAGCCAAGAGAACCTCAAGCGTCCAGCAGTTTGATGTGACGTGACGTGCAAGTGCGGGATTAATCGATTATGCGTTGCAATCTCTACCACTGTACTGAACAGGAGCAAATCCTCTATGTCGGCCTCTGACATCGAGTGATCAAGGATCCAGATTCACACCCGGACTTGGCAGCACAATGCAGGGCGTGTCGAGAGGCTACTCCGGGAAAATTTGACAATGGACTTTGTGAATCTTAGAGAGAAGCGACAGAAGTTTAAGATCTATTATCAATCATTCATGAGATCTTGGGTAGAGAAGGAGAATCGTGGTATCGTAAAGAAAGCAGCACACGCTTCGTCGTATCAAGCACTACTTGTATCCAACCCTCAATACTAACCCGATCTCTGTTCTGTAATTGTTATTCTGGGAAGGAAGAGGTGCCTTATACAGACACGGGTCACCCATAGCGCTATATCAGCAGCAAATAGGTTTCCTCCACCTTCTTCTGGGGTTTGAATTCTCAGTTGTTTCATTTCAGGGTGTCACAAGTGTGACGAGATGGAAGTGTTTTACAATCCTACACATGAAGGCAGCCAGCACGGGTTCATCTGAACTGGACACATCACAATAGAAACCGTGTCAAGACTCGACGTGCCGTCCATGTCGTATGCAGGTTTCACTACCCTAGAAAACAAGAGAAACATATGTAATAGGCTTCCGAGGGTAGATTCTAGAATAAATATGTCGCCTTGACTTTGATGCACGGCAGACAATTCCGCTGAGATAGCATTTCAAAAGATACTGTTGGAATCTATCCTTCCAGGTAAATTCCGGGGTACGGTCTCGTGACCGTAGGGGGTGACAACAGAATAGCGTAAAGCTATGTCTCTAGTTTACTCTTTATATTTCTGCGTACCTTTGATTCTAGGAACGAAAGGCGAATACTGCATACTACTACTGTGAAGCATACGGTGGCCTTACGGTAGAGTAGTAATCTCTACCTGACTCGCCACCAGGGGTATTCCTCCAAATAGACCTTATACGGTACGTGATATTCTTCATGCTTCCGACAGATACAGATTTTAGGCGTGAGCTTTACTGACAAATATTTGTGGTTGCGATACACCGATCATGTATACTGTAAGTCGTAAATATCAGGAAAACAGAGTAAACGGTCTACAACCGAGACAAATCTTTCTTCTAACCCCTCGTACCACGGCTCTATCTCTCCCAAACTCACATGATGGAAATTTACTTCCCAGTTTTACACCCAGCCCACTTTCCTCATACGCCAGATCAACCATATCCATCTGCCTCACCGAGTCCCTCCCCTCAAATCAAAGTCCCGTTTCCCTCTCTTTGTCCCTATCGGAAATTCCTCCTCTGGTACCTTAAATCATCTACCACTCCTTCCACTTTCTCTCCTTAAAACCGCCTATAAGCCTCTTTCAACATATACGCTCTTCGCGACTCCCTCACTGTCTGTATCTTAATCACCTCTTTGATATCCCTATCCCGGATTGAGAATGCATTAACGATATCAATACGATGCCAATAACAACAAGTCAAAACCCATACATGGTCACAATCCTACTCCTACTCAGATTCTCTACTGCGTCACGATGAGTAATTTATCATTCACCCTAACTTCCCTCATCAGACTTATCTCAACCCCCACCTCACTCATGTTCCACGCCACACTCCCACCCTCATCGTCGTCTTTCTCGCCGTGATGCCTTCTCCCGGAAAGAGAAACTTAGCTTTGAAATCACAAGCATGTTTTCGGCATCTTTCCATACATCTGTAGAGCATGACGGAAAGGCTTCAGGCGAGGAAGCGAAGATCATGTGAAGAGCGAAGCTGTAGATTATGCACATCGCTATGGACGCACCGGCCCAGGAGGGTGTGAATGAGATAAGGATTTGGAGGTTGGTGAGTAGGGGATCATGGTGTCTGTCCAGACGTGAGCGACGGTTAAGGGGTTGATAGAGAGATGAAGAGGAAGATGGCGGGGTGGAAACGATTGTGGAAAGCTTTGAGGAGGACTGGTGCATCAGGGACAAGATAATTTGTAAGTTTGACGAGGATATTCACTTCTACGGAGTCGAAGACCGAAGGCTTCTCTGGCAGAACATGCTTTCTGCCCGGATGGCTTTGACTGCACGTTCGAGAGTCATCTTATTAGGTAGTGTATTGAATATGGCGTTGATCTTTGGATCATCTAGGGATTTTTTAAAGGGGATCAGAAAATGGTATGCTATGATCCTTGGAGTACTGGAACGTTGGATTAGAAGGTGGAGGAACCTTGAAATGAATCTGTAATAACTGCAATCCCATGATTTTTCAAGAAATTTTCGACCCTAGTACGATCTGTGGCAGAAATTGCGTGGATGATGACGTTTGGGTGTGATTTGACTGGTTGATCGGTACGAGGAAGCTACTCTATCAGTATAGTAGTGGTCCTGAGATAACTATATCTATATAACCACGCAATATTCGCGTGCCCAAGTTTCCGAATCTGATAGCGTCCTCTCCACAATAGGGAAACCAAATGCTGTGTAGTCACGAGTCAAAGTCGATACCATCCTTGATTAAGTCTTATGAAATGAGACGTTCAGTGCCTGATTTCAACATCGAGGAGCAATGTATTACAATGGTCTCAAAATTTCTTTTGTGCGAGACGAGATGTTTCAATAGCCCATATTGGTTACCCGAAGGAACCATGATTTGGAGTTATTGGCTTGGTAGGGCAAAAAACTTATCGGCGTAGGGTTTGAGATTACAACGAATTGATGAAAGTACGCCAAAGTCGCGTTTGAGTAGGATTCAAGATCCCGAGTGGAGTTCGGGTTCAAAAAGATGCAGATGTCTTTGAACCAGTATTTCGCACTCTTCGATAAAATGAGACTCCCTCCGTTAGATTTGTTTCGTGATGAACTTGATGGAGATGTCATGAGGAGTAAGGCATATGCTTGATGCCTAGTAATCCTCATACTATTTCCACCACCGCAAGCGGCAAAATAACCGATGGCGATTGTGTCCTACAACAAAGATTTGATACTTGAAAAGCGGAAAACTTGCGAAGAAGAAGACGAGGATAGAATTGGTAGTGATCGAGCTGAATATATCGACGTTGAGTTCTCGAAGCGAGTCCTTCTGTGTAGCGTCACTTGCGAGACTCTCTGATACAGTGTTTCTGGACTAAGGCTACATTTTTGCAATGCATCATGACATCGAGAATATAGTAAAATTTACACGAGCTTAGACGAGGATGGTCAGAGACGTAGAAGACTGATTTTTGGAGCGAATCAAAGAGCTTCAATTGTCCTCTTCCTGCCACACTTGGTAGAGAATCTCAAATAGCAGCGGAATGGTATCCGCACTCTTGTTGTGTAGTCGGCAGTGAAGCTTATCTCGGAATATCGAAATAGACATGTGAATCTCACAAGCGAAAAAAGTTTCTGATTCTCAAAATCGTCAACTTAAGGGCCTGGAAGCATCAGAGTTTGCTAGCTCATGATATTGCATTAGCATCCCGCCGGATGCAGAAAAAAGGAAAGATAAGAGGAAAATGTATACGCAAAATTTTCAAATTTGAGAAGATAAATGAGACAACTGGGATTCCAGACCCTCGACGCATATTCTCGTCGACATCCGATATCTTATTGACATTGTCGCTAACAGACGAGCAGACGAAAACAACTTAGAGGCAGCAAAATCTAGGAGACTCGGAACGGAACGAGCGAAAGTCCGACGTGGCTCATTTTTCAAGAAGCTAGACCTTATCGAGCGCTTTGCGTGGCGCAGGTACAAAACAGCAGGGATTAAATCTTGGCAAAATGACATACCTAAACGGAGCATGGGCATGCGACCACTCTGCGTCCACAGGTGAGAGTAGCCACTCACACTCGTCACGAAGGCCGAGGCTTGATCGCTTTCATTATTTTCTTCCTCGTCATGATTTCCCTTCCTTGTCCTTCCTTCCCCCTTCATATTCGAATCTAATCTACACATCGCCCTCGTCCTCAACCTCATTTCAGTCCTGTGAATACCCTCAGCAATCGTGTTTCTGAAATCTGTGCTCCTCAGGAGAAATCCCCTCGCAATGACCTCCTATCTTTCGCGTTTGAGTCCTGTCCCAGGATTCCCCGAATACACCGGTCCATACAAAGTTGGCACAATAGACGTCGAGTTACCCATCTCTGAACTAGAATCTCCAAGCCCTGCGCCAGAAGAACACATTTCCACTGTCCAGTACCGCATTTTCTATCCCTGTGAACCTGAAGCCAAGGGCAAAACAGTCAATTGGATACCAAACCCACAACAAGGCTATGTATCTGCCTATACCAGATTCTTAGGTGCTGGATCGGTATTGGCAGAGGTTATCTCGTGAGTACAGTATTTGCTACTGCTGTGGTGTTTTAGGGCTTGCTAATGTGACGTAGATATTTCCCTCGCCTCCTTTACTACATTAGTATTCCAGTCAAAAAGAATGCCCCTCTCCTACCACCGACAACCGCAAACAAAAGATGGCCCGTCATGATATTTTCTCATGGTCTGGGGGGTTCAAGAAACGCATACTCCCATCTGGTAGGCTCGATTGCAAGTCACGGTATGATTGTGATTGCTCCAGAGCACCGTGATGGATCAACGCCCATATCATATATTCGCGACGTACCCTCGAACAACTCGATCACCGAGAAGTCTGCGGCGAGAAATGCGAAAAGGACCATAGATTACGTGAAAATGTCCCATACACCAAGCCCAGAGGTAGAATCTGGCAGAAATTCCCAATTAAAGGTGCGATTATGGGAATTGGGCGTCATCCACGACAGTCTGTTGAAAGTGGACCAAGGCGCCAATCTCACCAACCTAAACACCTCCTCCACGTCCCTCACGCCATTCAAAAAAATGATGGATTTACACACCCCAGGAAAAATAACATTCGCAGGCCACTCATTCGGAGCAGCGACCGTAGCCCAATTCATAAAATCAACATTTTACTCCCCACGCACATCCACCGCACCAAAAGACTACGAGCCCCTCTTCACACCTACCTCTCGCTCTCCCCTCGTCTCGCAAATAACTCCTCATACCCCTCTAATCCTCCTAGACGTATGGTGTCTGCCTCTCCGTGCAGCCTCTACCCGCTGGCTCTGGAACCTCCCGTTTCCCTGTTACTCGCCCTCCGGACCCGGCGGTTCCGCTCTTCTCGCAGTCGAATCCCAAGCTTTTTTCAAATGGCGCGTCCATCTCAAGGCTACCAAACGCCTCCTCTCTCCCGATCCGAGTTCGGACATCTATGATTACAGCAATATGAAAAACGCGAATGGAACCACTGAAACGCCATGGCCACAACCTAGTTTCTTCTACGCAGGCGCCTCAGCGCATCTCTCGCAATCCGATTTCGGCGTCTTATTTCCCTGGGTCACAAAACGAATCTTCGGATCCGAAGAGCCTGAGCGTGTTATGAAGCTCAATGTACGGGCGATTCTACAAGTGCTCCGCAATCAAGACATCGAGGTATCGAAAACTTCCGCCGAGGATATGGAGTTAGAAGAGGAGAAAGGCGTAGGGACGAGTGATGATAAGAGGATTCTGGGCACGGAAGGAGAGACAAGGGAGTGGCATTGGATTAGTACTGATGTGACGGAGTGTGGGGATGTGGATGATGAGAAAGAGGCAAAGGGAAAGGTGGAGGAGGATGATGTGGGAGAGCCGACAGCTGCGGTCATCGGCAATGAGATACTGAAGAATAAATCGGCGACTGCGCAGAAGTTGTGAGGGAATAATAGTTGATGGGTCATGATTTATGAACTGGGCTTCAGAATTTGAGCATTGCTTTGCGTTCGCGTCCTCGTTTTCGTTGCTTTGGACTGGAAGGGCTTGCATT
Source organism: Neospermospora avenae (assembly GCA_014282315.1). Taxonomy (NCBI): domain Eukaryota; kingdom Fungi; phylum Ascomycota; class Leotiomycetes; order Helotiales; family Ploettnerulaceae; genus Neospermospora; species Neospermospora avenae. The sequence goes on along the minus strand of JACBAH010007315.1, from coordinate 16,986 downwards.
GCACAAGCTGGGGCGCTTCATAGATAGACGGGTTCCATGACAGGCAGGAAGCATAAATGCTTTCAGTATACCAAAAGATACATCTAGATTGTAAAAAATGAATTGATAATTAGACTTAATACAAGTGCCCGACCATTTCTCTTTAGTTCATATTCATCATCATTGTGATACCTGCGAGATGCCATGAATACACATCTTCAGCACAACGCCGCAAAAAGACCACTAACCTTTCAGATTCCCAAGTGCAAACGAAGCGTCATAATAACATCACTGACGAGTATCAAAACAAGCACACCTTCCTTGCCAAATCCTCCCGTAAGCTTTACTGAAGCAGGATGATGTTCCATTTGATTAGGAACTGCTTTTTAGTGGTGCTATATGCCTTGCCGAGTTGGTGGCTGGCTGTCGGTTATTCTTGAGACTGTGTTTGGGAGAGCTATTCGCGTTGAAATTCTGTCTTGAAAAAGGAAGATAGTGATATGAATTCCATGCTACGAGATCAAGCGATTAGTGTCGTCGTCGTGTGAGCGCTTACTGTCGATGATAGTTCTGCTGTGAATGTATGCTTCTCGGGCACTTCTTTACAAATGGGAAGAGTGCGATGGAATGGGTTCGAGGCTTCGGATGCCTGCAGCTTCTCCATGACATCGCGGCGCTCCTTGGCTCTAGCTCTGGCATTTCCCTCATTGCGGCTTCTCTACTCGTCCATAGGAGCTATATTTCCACGATCTCGAGTGAAGAGTGATAATGGTAGATTCAAGCCAGTGAGTGCTCATTGTAGGAGTACATCAGTTCTGTAGCCAACATTCGTCTGTAGAGTATAGAATCTGGACCTGTCATCACAGCACCGAGCTTATATCTTGGAGGATGAGAAGGGCTCGTTTACTCGAAGCCTTGTTCACGAATAGTCCTTCGCCGTGGGGAAATACCACTGAGAACTAGTATTCCCACTGTAGAACACCACAGATACATGATCCTAGAGCATTTATATGTTCAGAAGTAAGGATATTGAAAGGCTTGCATGTGAAGCACTTGCTTACAAGTTTTACAGGACGGATCAGATAGTTGTTGATGTTATCGGATTATGAGCTTTGAGTTCAGTCATCATTGATTAGCCAGAATTCAAATTTTGAGATATACCCATTTACTAGACGCAGAGAACGTATTACATGGGCACATTTATGTCTTGACTCTCTTGAGAACAGGATAAAACTTCCATAGTCGCAGCCACAAAGAAGCTCAGTGATCAGTAGATCATTTTCTAAACTTCTAGGCTATTCTTCATACCATTGGAGAAGACTTTCTGAAAGCTCTTGGAGGGTTTCAATGGGATAGCTTGTTCTGCAGTTTCTCGGACCATTGACTCTAGCCTCCAAAACTCCCCAAAACTCCAATTCCCATGGTCCATCGACAGCAAAATTCAAGTCGATAATACCCAAAAAGTCTACCAAGCTTTTAAGATTACAAGACTTTCCTTTTCCATTCGAATCTTCAGTTCCTGAAAATGGACGGAGAGATGATGTGAGCTTGGAGAAGCTTCTGATATTGACAGTTATTGACCGTTTTCTCCAGCTCCTTCTCACCAGCCCATGTGTCTGGATGTTAGCGTCCACTGGCGTCTGTGGGAATCACCAAAGGGAAAGATTTGGGGCTTTTATAGGTTGAATTATTGGCAATCCGGAGCTCGAAGTCGCAATTAAATAAATGATGAGCTGCCTCGTCCGAATTATTCATATTGTTGGAATTAACAAGAACTTCAGCGTTGCGAGGTAACTACTCGACCAACTCGAGACCGAACAAACTCCAGAATCGTCACGTCTCTTGAATTACGGATCAAAAGTATGCAATAGACACACTAGTCTTACTATCGATACATGGAAGGCTATATTAAAATACTCGTCAAGTGCAATGTGTATTTATAAGAACTTGCCCCCAGCGTCAAAGTTATGGCTTGGTCTGATAAGCAACAATTATTATGGTCGGCTTTGGAATCAATAAGTAAGTTCGTATGGTAATGTGGGAACTTGTCAGCTTGCTCTAGACTGTCTGATGGAATTGTTTCGTAGCTCGAATTGGTAAAAGTCGGACTGCGTTGAGTGGACTTTTTTGCTTTCGGGGGCAAAGGATGGCGGTATTGTTTCTCTGTAGCACATGCTACGTTTCTTCGCTGAGGTTGTGTAATTTCGCTACTTGTTGCATTGTTAGTAGGGGAGAATTGATATTTGAGACTTTGCGCGACTTCGCATCTATAATTGCGTCTTCACCGTCTTTCTGACGTGTATTGCAATTTGTAGATCAGCAACCTTCTCTCCATTTCCAAAGTTCACACCACTCGCTTAATCTTGCTCAAGTCAACTATTGAAATACCGCTGCAACATCAGATAGGCGTCAAGAAAGCCTCGCATACCAAACCTAGAATGAGATAAAGGCACTGTTAACGTTACATGAACCCATTACCAGAGAATAGGCATGTTTGATACCCATTACGGCAAAATAATTCGGCTAGTTCTTACCTCGGTTGCTACCAAAACATTGTGTATGCCAAGACTTTGCTATTTTGGGATACAATCTACACTGCTGTGCAACGATGACCTCGTTTATTGCTTAGAAATGTGGATCGGATGTTCGTATCAACGGCGATAATTGATTACGAAGGTGTCATGGTAGCTTACGTTTGTCCGTGAGGATACCGAGTTTTGACAGATACGAGGATGCTCAAACGATGGAAATTTTTGGGCTATATATATAGAGGGAGGATCACTCTTGAGAGATGCTACTAACACAGGCATCCAGTGAAGTTTTAACGATCCACGAGACATATCAGATCTAGAAATCAATTCGAGTCATCCCGTTTAAGCTCTTTGCAATCCAACATATCAATTTCCCACAACGTCGAAAATGAAGACCTCGAACACTCTCCTGGCGTTCACAGCCCTCCTCACCAAGATCGTCGCTCTCCCATCGCCAGATATCGCCACCATCGCGCCCATCTCCTGGCGCGTAACAAATTTCAGCGAGGGCTGCTCCCCCGGCGGCTGCGTCTATCACTTCAACATCGCATCACCCAACAAACCTTCTTCTCTCAACGAGCCAGCATTCTCCACGACTTGCCACGGCACCAATGTCGCCAACAAGATGCAGCCCTGCGACAATCCTGCGATCACAGTGAATGATCTGCCCTCATCTGAAGCATTCACCCTCGTTGTTGAGCATCAGTGGACAGATAAGAAGGGTGTCACTTATTTTGTAAGAGGAAATCGAACGGTGGAAATTGGAGGGTATCCGAAAGGGTTCTTGGTCCCGGAGACGCAGGTCAGTGCTATTGCGTAAGTGAATGGCGTGAATGGATATGAGATTTGGTTGAGAAATTTGAGAAGAGAGATGAAAGAGGTATGATGTGATAGTTGTGTAGTCTGTGAAAGAAGTATCAATACATTGGCGTTCTGTTCTAAAAATAATCTATCATCTTCTTCTTACGCAATTGGCAACTCAGAGATAGCAGCAAGTTTTTATCCTACGCTAGGTCAGTGCTTTGCAACCAGCTCGAAAGAGACCTGTCTGACTCGCCATCTGTATCACGAATTGACGAGAACAATAACGACTTGCTACTGGGATAAAGTTCAAGAATAAGAAATGGAGACTAAAATATCCTTTCACGTATTTGAACCCAGCTTAAGTGATCATACGTATTGAAACTACTCGAATCTACATCCGGGCACTCATTGATGGCTTTGTTCAATTTCCATTATCGTTCCTTCCATTGTTGTCAAGTCACGCTTGAGTGGTGTGATTTTCTTTGTCAATCATCGTTTGCAGAAATTCGATCAATGAGATTCATCTGCTTGTCTCAGTAGAGTAATGCTTTAACATCGTCTTTGATCCTCAGTATTGACTATGGCCACGATCATTAGATCCTCTGTACATGAAGTTATGGTTTCCACATTGACTTTCAGCATAGAGCTACAATTTCTTCTCGCATATCTGCCTGACGATGTCGACCCCCCAGATCTTTCTGAAAAGCGATTGTTACACTTCAACTACACTGATGAGGATATTGACGAATACTACGAGTTATCAAAATATGAGCCTTCAACGAGACATGGTGACAAAACTGGTGGCCGGCTTATGAGAGCTATAAACCACGTACGCAATGCGCTATACGAAGCTGGGCTACTGGTAGTTGAGGGATATACAGATATCAGTGGATGGTGTGTTGCTGAAGATACAAGTATCGAGAAACCAGAAAATAGTTCCTATGAATTCTTCCAGATGGGGATTCGATCTCCAGTATATCTCTTCTCGCCGGAAGCCTTGATGGAAGTTAGGCTTGCGCTGAACACATTAACTAAAAGATTCTGTCTATTAGTCGGTCAGAGCTCTAGTCTACGTGTTCGTGTCGGGGATGGGGATCGCAGTTTCGACATGGAGACGACGAGAAAGCTAGTAGCTTTTGTATGGGCTTTCGAACCACAACTCCACTCGATCCATCCGCAACATAGGCAGAATATTTATTCCGCTAGAGACCTGAGAGGGACTTCCGCATATGCCTCGAACTACCGAATGAACTATGATCGGACACCAAACGGAGTCGCCGGTGCTCTTGATCTTCTCCAGTGTGAGGATGTAGAAACTCTTGCCGCACACGTCGCAGATAATGAGGGATTTTTGAAGAATGCTCAAGTCAGCTTTGAGGGTGTATTACTTCGATCGGAGAGAGCAGTCTATCCCAGAAGAACTATTGAATGGCGCCAGCATAAGGGTACGCTTGATGGAGACGAAGTTTGCGATTGGATATCGACTGTAGTTGGGATAATGTACTTCGTCAGAGATGCTCCAGATAACTTTTTCCTCGGTACCTTGTCCCTTGCCCAATTTGAGAAATGGCAGAAACTGGGAGATGGTATGGATGACAAGCGAGAAGAGAAGTTTGGCACTATTCTCGCTGAGAATATTTTCCCTATCGACAGACTCTTGGAAGTTTTGATGCTTGACGATGAAGCAGAGTTCTACAGAGATAAGTGGCATGTATTGACCAAAGCTCCTTTGTTCCCTCCACATAGATCAAGGACACATTGGGACTACGAGCAAGAAAGTGTCACTGGGTCCGGCAGCTACGTTCAGTGTCAGGCTTTACGATGCATCTGGGAGGACTTAAGGGTTCTTAAAGATATTCCTGGATCTACTCTCCTCTTCAATCCTGATCACACCATGTGGCCATCTCACAGGGCGTTTGAGACTCCGCCCGAAACAGAATTCGACGACGATGACGATGGACATTGATATCGACGCGATGGAAATAGCTCTGAGCTATCGCGTCAGGAACAAGAGCAAAATAAGCACAGGGAAGAAGAAGACTTCGAAGAGATGGAGAACGAAATGAATGACATTGATCGTCTGATTACAGAGTTTGAAGCTAGTGGCGCTATGGAAGAGGAAGATCTAGAGGAGCTGGAAAGACAGATCGAAGTGCTGCAGAGAGAGCATGCTAGGAAACACCTACCGTTAGGAGATGAAGAGTGGAGAGAAGTTTTGATGATCGTGGACAATTTAACGGAAAGGCCTCGTGGTGCGAGTGATCCTTTTGCGGACAATGTGGAGGGAAAGCGTGATGATCAGGAGGGCACTGAAGAATATTCACCGAAGACTATATCGATTGGAGTAACCGACAGAGGTCAAGAGAAGGATGAGACTGATGGGTTTTCGACATTGTAATTGTCATGAGAAGTTTTATATATCATAATAGACCCAATATTCATCGCTTCTGATCCTTCCCTGGAGTCATACACATGGAAGAACATTAACAAAACAATCCCACATGAATGTATGGCTTGCATAGTTGGAATTCTTTCAAATATGATTTCGATTGAATTGGCAGCTAGTAGAAAATCTTACGATGGTAATGTTGTTAGGTTGTTCATCCCAACATCAAGATGGTACAATGGCACCTCCACCTCTTTTTCTTCCGCTAGTCTATCTTGCACGATCTTCTTTGGGTAGTACTCTGCAAGTTCGGGCATATCCAACTTCATCAATATCTGCTCAAGTGGCAGTTCTTGTACGCTTTTCCCAATATTAGCTCTCAAGAAAGCGGCCAACTTGCCTTGTTCAATAGAATCCGCAAACAGCACCAGTCCCAAGCAGAACTTGATCCAAGGCTCAAGCTCCGCGAAAACCACGGTGCCTTTATGCTGTCTGAACTCGATGGTCCGCCTGTAATTATCGCTCTGCGAGAATTGCGCGCCTACATCTCCGAGATGATAAGCCAGTCTCGAGCCTCCCTGATAAGCCTCCCTTGCCCTCGCCTGCGCAAGATCCTCAAGAACAAACCATGTCTTCGTCCTCTCACTCATGATCTCCTCTAACCCACCTCGAACGTCTAATACACCGTTTCGTGTATTGGTTCTCGTGAGCTCAGAGTATCGTCTGAAAGAAGGACACATCTTAGTATCCTCGACTCGGTGCTTGGGATGGATCGTTTCGATTTGCGGCTCGAAAGTCCAGAGTATCGCTAGCAGATTCTGGACATCTTCGAATTTGAATCCTTTGGTGCCTTTACCTACATGGACGTGTACGCCACAGCTGGAATTAGTGATGATTCTGTAATGGTTCACCAGTTCTTGACAGACGAGTTTTACCTCGCCGAGTGCTTCGTCGGTATACCAGTAAGCTGGAGAACTGATCTCGATGGGTAGGAAGACGTAACCTTCTACGGCTGGCGCTTTAATGGTATCGTCATGCTTGACTATCCAGGAGCCGAGTGATTCGGTGCTAAGGTCTGCGTAAGGACTTCGTGCTAGAGCCTTGAGGTTAACTTTACGCAAAGTAACCGCTATGTGTTCTTTAAGGTTTGCGATCCAGGAGTCCTGAGGACCTGTTACTAGATCAGTGGCTTTGCGTGTGTCTTTGGGATGCGGATCGCGGCCTGCAGGTGGGATGATGGCGATCGCGAACTCCAGTTCTAGCCCGAATGTTAACCTTTCTTTGGGCTGTTGTGGGTGATTGTTGAGTGGTTCGATGTCTATCTTGTTGTTCTTCATGTTCTCCATCGGGAGCTAAAATTTAAACTATAATAACTTGTACTTGTAGATGGAGAATGGGAAGTAATAAGAGTTGATGTAGCAGATTCAAGAAGAGAAGGATTTTTGAACATGAAATATGAAGTACCTGATGTTAATCTGAAGCTGGAGACAACGCCATTCAAATAGCTTTCAAAGTCTTTGTGAGTTGCCACACGCTGAACAGGAAATTGTGGTTTGAAAGTTCAGATACGGATCACAAAGACACATTTAAACAAGGACTGTAATGTATGTCGATAGAAGAACCCTTTGTAGACTAAGCACCAGACAAAGATCATCTCTTTAGAATGAAATCGAAGAATCATTATCCAAGGTATGAATGCTTTTGTATAATTGAGCATTGAGCACTCGCCTACATCGAACCGAGGGGAAGAGAAGCATTATGACAGGTCGACTGTATGTAAATTTTCGACTGTCGAGTGCGAGAGATCTGCACAATCGAGAAAATAGAAGCCCAATGACTCAACAAGCTTTTGACGTGAAAACATCCTATATATCGAGACTAATTCAACGACAAAGACGCTTTTTGGTCTATTATCAAATTGTGTATTCTGGATATATGACTGCTGTAGTGATGCCTATTATCTTCTCTTGTCTCATATTAGATATTTTAGGTACGTAACGAGATCTCGGACCACCTGGCCCTCGGTAAGCCGTTCTGGGCACTTGGATGCCATGAATATTAGAAATATAAACACCGATGCTACGCTCAAAATCAACATGCTGAATCCCTTTGCCTGGTACTGTAGCACTAGCGTGGTTCTTACTAAATCTCCACAGCCACGCTGAATTCAGGAGCTCAGCGCGAGACAGGCATCTACTGCCAGACCGACCCTGAAAATAATTAGCATTTTGAATGGCAAGCGTACAAAGGAGAAATGTAGCTTACCTCCCCCCCTTCTCCGTAACAACATCACTGATAATTTCCCTATCAAGATCCGGGAACATGCCCGCAAGTGTCTCAACAACATTCGCATGCTCAGCCCGCTGCAGACGATGAGCCTCTGCAGCTTCGGCACTCGCTTGCCTAGCAGCAGCATCTTCGGCATTCAACCGGCCACGCTGAGGATCTCCAGCAGTCGGTACTCGTGGTAGACCTTGAGGAACATCTGTCGAGACTCGTGGAGAAGGAGTCATACGCGGGGTGTTACCAGGTAGAGGTGTGCGTGCAGGTCCAGATTGAGACGAAGGTCCTTCCTCCGAAAATATTCGCCCGATGGATGATAGAGGCCGTTGGATTGTACTCAAAAGACCACTCATTGCGGATTTGTCGTCTAGGCCGCCATCACTTTCGTTCTCGTTTGATGATGTTGATTTTCGTGGGTTTGAAGACTCAGCCTCCATTGAATGTCTCGATGTCACTTCGGGGCGGCTGAGGGTTGATTTCTCGGATACTTGTGTCGGTGCATTTTCAACAACCTTCTCTTCTGCTTGGTGTTTTTCGGCGATTGCGAAGACTGCTGCTTCTACGTTCTTCTCGAAATCTTCGTCCGAGATAGTCAATGTGGTTCGATCTAAGTTCTCAATGAACTGAACAGCGCCCAGCTGTACGGAATGAGTGGTCAGAACCTATTTACAAGAGCTTTGGCGACTTACCAGTGATGACAAATAGTATCCTGCTTCCCCAGCAAGTTTGTCTTGATTTCTGAATCGGAGGATATACTGAACATTGGAAACCATATGCTCAGGATTCGCTTGGAGAACGACATATATCAAGAGAGGCATAAATGAGTCGGCCGAACCATCGGCTTTGGAATGTTTGAGAAGACCTGTGGTAAGTTAGGGGGCATTACAAGAATTTGGCAGGCAGACTTACCGAATATTACTTTGCAACAATTCAGTACACATATGATTTTGTCTCTAGGCGCCCGGTATGTCGCAATCTTCTTCAGCTCTAATGCGGAATGAGTCTTTATGCAGATGCCGACGGGAGACGTGCGGGTGGCTTACCTTGCTGGGCCAGAATCAAGAATCGTTTTCCGCTGTCCCCCACGGGTGGGATGTCCAGATGTTCCTCCTTGATCCATCCGTAAATACCGACTTTCTGAGCTAGAATCTCATCCCGCTCAACGTCTTCTTGATGCTGGCCTTTTCTTCCTGGTCCCATCAGGCGCTCCCCTCCCCTTCTCTTTGACTTTGAGCCAGGAATGGGTTGCGGAGGTGGAATAGCTGGTGAGAAGGTTTGCGTATATAATCTGTTCATGACCAGTTTCTCCATACCTTCACGAGCGTTATCAAACTCGGCATCCGAAACCTCTCGCCAGACTTCGCATTGAGCCATTTTGTTCGTGATGAAAGACAGAAAGTCGCCTATAATTTTGACTTGCTCGTGGACCATCCACTGCTTTTTGCCAAATTCTTGTAAGAATGATCGCAAGAACTTGGCTACAGGGTCGGCTGTGCGGTGTCTGAGCTGCTCTAAGAAACGATGGAAGTCAAATGGAAGATCCGGTTCGGGCTCCGGTTCAGGCGGTGGAGGTCTGTGTAGTGAAGGGGACATTGGTGAGTCCACCTGTTGATGGCGGTCATCGTTTCCCTTTGACGGCCCAAAACTTCGAATAGAGCCTGGTTTCGGGGGTACCGCTGGCCCGATGTCAGTCGGATCTCTAAGTTGTTGTTTCGTAGGCGAATCAGATGATATCCGTAGGTCTTGCATGCCCTGTACAGCACTTGTAAAATCCGGGTCAAGTGGTTCGAGGCTAGATTTCCGAGGAGGATGCTGAATAGGACTAGCCAGCAGCGGTCCAGCAAATTCCAATCTAGGAGACATTACTTCTTCATGGCCAGGGCCCTGTCCTTCCTCACTAAATTGATTCATTATTGTCTGTATTTCTGACCTCGAATGCTCTTTCTCATCCCCACTTGCAGATGCCCTTTCGTCGAATCCGGCATCAGATCTTGTCGGAGATCTATCTGGCGCTTCCTTTGGCCTGGGGAACTGAGGTATTGAGACGGCATTGGATGCAGAACGTGAGGGGGGTTGTGATGAGTATGGCGTCTTCGGAGTAGGATCTAGGTAAGGCTTATCGTTCGGAGAAAGATGTTGCGTCGTGGATGTGTTCGCAATCATGACTTCGGGCTTCAGTGTCGAGGTTGAAGATTCCATATGATCGTAGAGAGGTGGCGTATCTTCCTGCTTCCCTCGCTCGAGGCTTGGGAGAGGTTCCTCGTCCATGGCGTCCATGTCTAGATTCGGTTTCTGACTGCTCTCTCCAACTTCTGCAGGCCTCTTTCCATTTTCTTGAACAGTAGCTGAGTCCTCCCCAGCAATCTCTTTCATATTAGGATCTTCTTTCGCATCGGTAGTCGCATGGTCCTGGCCCAGCTCTTGTTGGGACTTCAAGGCCGGGACATCGGCGGCCTTGGGGGTATCTGCGGCCCCTGGTAGCTTTTGTGGAAGCTCATCTGGACTTCTGATGGCTTCTGCTGGCTGGCTGGGAGAAGACATACACCCTCAAGCGCCTCCTCGAGGCCTTTGGCTGCTGTGTTGTGGCTGCGATTATCGAACTTGGCGGGGTATGTTCTGGTTAGGCACGGTTGCGGTGTACTGTCGCTGCGTAAAAGAACAGGATAAGAGGCTCAAGCTATTCAAAGGTCCAGGTCTCAACTACGTGTGAATTATACAGCACCTGGCTGATTCAGAAAATGGTTCACAGGGGACGTTGAGTATTTGCCGTCATCTGCATTTCGTCTGGTCACATTGAAGATCGTCGTATCCCTCAAGCGAAATGAATCCTAGCACCAGCTTCGAGCTTGTACTGAAGCTGCTACGTAATAGAGTACAAAAGTGTGATGAAGTCTAATGCATTTACTGGGCTATTCTTAAGAGGAAAAGTAGCTAGAGTTCATGAGACATAGTAGAAAATGGGATGAGCAAAAAATGAAACTATTTATCAGCATATCCCTGGCGTCCAGAGGAATAATACAGTACAACACATTAACCAAAACGTTTGACGCAGCCGCACCGCGCTACTGCAAGACCCACCCGCCTATAAATTATTAGACGACCTACGGGCATATATACCATTTTCAACCTTCATGCTTTCATCCAACGCCATCTTCAGTACCACGCAAAATACCCAGCATAGGGAATCATGAGATCGTAGGGATAAAGGAGCCGCGAGTCTCATTTGACTTGGACATGTGCGGAATCCACGCTGCCATCTCAAGGACAGGCTTCCACGCCCCAAGTGAGGATTTGAAGCGTCTGCTCTGCAACAGGGGTCCAGACCATACTGGAGACTACCAAGCTCAAATCGAAGAACACCACGATAGAGTCTCATATCATGTCACACTTCTGTCCACAGTCTTGGCATTGAGAGGTGGTCAAATCACGGCTCAACCTTTTCTAGATACATCAAGCGGTTCAATTCTATGCTGGAATGGCGAGGCTTGGAAGATTGGCTCGAACACAGTCACAGGTAATGACGGACAAGCTGTGTTCAATCTGCTCGTTCAGGCAAGCTCTTCTACAGAGATTGTAAGCCATTCTGTCACTGCTGTTCTCAAAGTCTTACGAGGCATATCTGGGCCATTTGCTTTCGTTTACCTGGACAAGAAACACGGCCAGCTGTATTTTGGCCGAGATCGTCTAGGACGTCGTTCCCTAGTCTATAGGAACGATGTTGATTCGAATACATTTGAGTTGTCCAGTATCTCGGGCAAACAAGGCTCCTGGCTGGAAGTCGAAGCAGATGCTATTTACCAGCTTTCTTTTGAGGCCTGCGGCTTGAGCCCCACGAATATGGCCGAGGAGTCTGTCACAACTATCGCTCCAGTCTACAAAAATGTATGGGCCATGGTAGGTGCTGAAGCCTCTGTGAGTAGACCCAATTTCTGTCATGAGAAAACGATGTCTCTTGCCGAAGCTGACATTCACAGGAACTGACTCTAGGCGTGTTCAACATGGCCGTTCCTACAGAGACTTCTATTTTGAATGAACATACGAAATCTATTGATGAGCTTCGCCATCATCTAAGTGAGTCTCTAAAGCTAAGGATTCAAAACATCCCTTTGCCTCCCGTCCAAGCCCAAAGTCCTCATGTTCGCATGGCCATTCTGTTCTCTGGCGGGCTCGACTGCACCGTTCTGGCTCGCATGGCGCATGATTTCCTTCCTGCCGATCAGCAGATTGATTTGTTAAATGTTGCGTTTGAGAATCCGAGAGTTGTTCAAGCTGCCAAGAACGCTGCTGCAAAGCAGAAGAAGACATCTAGTAAGAGCACGAAGCTAGATGGCCAGATAATGGCTGTTCCGGCAGAGGAATTGTTCCACGACATCTCGCCCTACGAGATCTGCCCAGACAGAGAAACTGGAAGAAAGGCGTTCCAAGAACTACAGACTGTGTGTCCGAATCGAGTATGGCGATTCGTTGCAGTGAGCATTAGCAAGATCCCACGAGAAGATTAGGACTAATGGAACCAGGTTGATGTTCCCTACACGGAAACTATTGCTCACAAGGCACAGGTCACCAGTCTAATTTCTCCACATAATACTGAGATGGACCTCTCGATAGCCTACGCGTTATACTTTGCCTCCCGTGGTGTCGGAACAGCATCTTCGAGCTTGGATCCTACCCCTGTGCCATATTCTACGCCTGCGCGTGTTCTTCTATCGGGATTAGGTGCAGATGAGCTTTTCGGGGGCTATACTCGTCACGCTACAGCATTCAGCAGAAAAGGTTACACAGGTCTTCTAGATGAACTCAAGCTTGACGTTGATAGGCTTGGCAAGCGAAACCTGGGTCGAGATGACCGCGTAATTTCTCACTGGGGCCGCGAGGCTCGGTTCCCATTCCTGGATGAAAATGTTGTTAAATGGGCTGTCGAGTGTCCGATCTGGCAGAAGTGTGGCTTCCAACTTGAAGCCGACGGCGCGAAGCAAGAACCCGACATCGAACCAGGCAAGAAAGTCTTACGGCTGCTTGCTTACAAACTGGGAATGCACTCTGTGGCAATGGAGAAGAAGAGAGCCGTAAGAACACCCTTTCTACTTGGGGATCGTCTTTAACCAATCTAGATTCAATTTGGAGCAAGAACTGCAAAGATGGAGATGGGAAATACGAAGGGAACCACATTGATATCATGATACAACTTTCCAATTTTGCTGCGCTGTGATGATAACCAGATACTACTGAACTGCTTAGTGTACCTTCGGAAGCTCATCCGGTACTGCTGTTCGTGCGTTTCTGTGTAAACAGTAACCAGAGAGCAGTACTTAGATGCCGTTGGATCAATACACTAGCAGTCGTGAAGTAGTAAAGGCAAGTCTGAGCCACTTTATCAGTACATCCAAACCTTCCCCTGGAGGCAGACTTAGTTGCAATTTAGTTCTCGCCTTATTGACGGCGCGGTTAGAAGCATCTTTGTCCCCTATCAGTCTTATATTTCCTTGTTCCATTGCCGAGAATCCCGTCTCACCAAGATTGCGGCTCTTGGTCGGTCCGCTGCTCCGTATCATCGTTTATCTCTCTCACGTGGTACATGAGGGAACTGAGGCCGCTATGAATGTCTCACTATGACTTGTCTCGACGGGAGTATCCTTTCCCCATCTCCCAAGCTCAAGCCGATTTCCGGCGATGCGGCATAATCCCGGGCGCCTAGGTAACTCTTTTGTATGAGGATGGATGGGTGTGGATGACCTTGGCCGCTTCACTGGCCAGAAATATCAGAAGACAGATCTTGAGTTAACTGATCTCACGACGCGTTGTACAAGATATGATGTTTTGGATCTGCTAGTTCATATTTGCTTTTTCTAGCCTGTCGACGGCCTGGCCCTTAAAAGCAATCGGTTCGGCTCGTGTTCTCGAACGGCTTTCGGAGGTTTAGTCAGTCAGATGTATGCCAGATATCTGCACCTCGACGCACAACTCGGAGATTCCACCAATGGCCTCAGTAGAAGTATCCAGATGATGATAGCAATACGCAATGAACGCCCTTGAAGGCATTTTCAGGTATTTTTGTACATGTCCAGTAGTACTTGCTTCAGTCAAGGTCCCCTACATTGCCTCTTCGTCTATCGTGGCTGAGAAAGCTCCGATTCGTTCCTAGACTGAGACAGTGCTACCGCTCCCTCCCCTACACCTCGCCCACGCCAGGGAGCTTCTGCCTACTGCCTCATGCATGAATAATCAAAAACGTTCCCCAATACTCCCTATCCGTCTCTCAAAGCTCCCATGTCTATCAACCCCAGCAAGCAGCAGGTCACAAGCGACTTTCCGCATTACCTAGTCGTCATCACGAAAAGAGATACGAAGTCTCAAAGAAAGGAATGCCGCGAGTATCGAAATGTCTCAGCATCATACTTGAAGATATGGGGTTCCAGTTCACTAGAAGGGTGTGAGGGTGTGAGTATCTGAAGATCTCCCGTGGCCATCATCCTGTCTCTTGCATCTGCGACCTCCCTTTTTACCTTTCGATGTATGCCCCATGCCATGCTTGCCTTGCTTCGATAGCTCCCGCTGCATGTACTGTCGTTCAAAGCGTAAATCATGATGGAGTATTGGTACAGCCTACAGGATCCGATCTGATGTTGAAGAAGGGTGGGAGGGGCGAGGCGGGAGAGGCACAGACAGTCAGGAGCCTACAGAAGTTTAAGCTATGACTCCGTTTTTTCTCGAGACGAATGAGCCCATTCCCGTTGATCCCATCGTCAAGGGTTCAGATGATGAAGGAGGTGGGCTGTGCTCAAACAATTTCTTAGCAGGATGTTCTGCATAATTGGCAAGCCTTCTACGCGCCGAACTGAGTCTCCAGACAGCCCATCCTGACCGACAGCCCTCTGTTTCAACGAATGATACCCGTTTGTATCAGATATGCTCGTTCTGCTATCTGACAGAATGGGCGTCCTGCACACCCTCACGATAGAGGACCCTGGTCGGATTTCGAAGCAAAAGAATGGAATGCCGCCGTCATTATTATGTGCAGGTGGTCGGTCACATGGCTGGCTGCAGAAGAGGGAGATGTATGCAAGTGCGGCTCCGACCTGGAGAAGATCGATCAATGAGAAGCGCGAACCGGGGAGGGAACGGATTGGGCTAACTTGATCCTTGCTGGAGAGAGAGTCATCTGCTGCTCTGCTTTGGTTTGTTGGGGGCCATCTCTTTTCGATATTCGCAAGGAATGCCGTTCGCAGTAGTGTGCGTTGCAGTGAAGTTTTGGAAATCTAGGAAAACGATGTTGAGAATTATCGAGTCTAGTATACCGATGTTCTGTTAGTGTTAAGCGGACTGTGGACTAAGGTATAGGTAGGTAAAGAAGTAGAAGTAGGATACGCGGTATTTTTCAGATGGTCGTGTCCGTTTCCGTCCCAAAGCCATGGGTCAGCTTCTTTCCGTACACCAGCTTCCGTGTAGCTAGGTGTCGTACTCATGTAGATCGGTACCTTTAACCGATACAGTAGGACAGAGGCAGACAGGAGAGAGCTCCACGAGCTCCAGTCCAGGCGGGAGGCTAGTTAATTGCAGGCTCGAGCTTTCGCTTTCGCGCCTCGCGTTATCACTCGAACTCCCATTATTCCCGTTCCCATTATCAGTCTTCGTTATCAGGTCGCATAAGCTGGGATCAAGGATGCAGGTAGGTAATGGATGGATGGATGTTGATCGGCTTCCTATCGCAGCTTCTTACAAGCATCGTCATATCTTTCGTTTATTCTTTCTTCATCCACTGCTCCGCGAAGTCGAGTCGCAATCCAAGAAAATCAACTCAACTCGCGTCATCGCGGTTTCTACTTGGTCTCTAGTGGTGTCACCATCTACACTATGATCACTCACTACCCATCTACCGTACGCGCTTCCTCCGCGACTCATGTCGATAACTTTCCGGATCCAGCCTGCCAGCCTCGAATAGCGCCCAGGCCAGGAGCAGAAGCTACCAAATGACCAGCCACAGGCTAGTGCGGGTGAGCTACCTCGAGGCTACCTTGGAGTAATGGACCAATAACTTCCCCAATAACCCTCAATAACCCCTCCCTCTATCCAGCCTCCAGCGCAAGCCTGGAAGATGGCGATGGCGATGGCGAACTTGACCAGCCTGGCCACCGAAGATCCTTCCTACCTTTCCTTAGGTCCTTGATTGATTGAATCTTTGCCCATGAACCATGTCGGAAATCTGGAGCAGAGACAGGCCAGGCGAGCCAGGAGCCAGGCCAGCTTGCGATCTGATACTATTCGGCACGGCTGCCTTTGAGAAGCACAGCAGAGCACCCTGTCCTGTCCTGTCCTGTCCTGTCCTGTCAGATCCGTCTCGTCCTATCTTGTCATCCAGTCGTTTCCGAGTTTGTGTCTTCTAGACGTGAGACATGTCCCGAGTCTTCTGCAGTACAAGTTTGCGCCAAAGACAGACACATGTAAATAGGTACATATCAAGTCTGGAGCAAACGTATGCTACTACCGCAAGAACTTGGAAACTTGGGAAGTAGTGGATTTTCAGTACAGTAGAGGAGTAGGTAGGTAGGTAGTCTCAGAAGGCAAGACAAGGCAGTTCTAGCCCCAAGCCAGCCTCGCCCCGCCCCGCCATACTATTATCATATCATACCTACCATACTGTTTTACATACCACTACCAAAGGTATCATCTTATCCTTTCTCGCTCGTCTACGCTTGATCGGGAAGTATATCTTTTAGGAGAGAGTGGTTCATGTAGTGAGAAGCCGCTGGCTTGATAGCAACTGACCGAGTATTCCCCATTACTCCTTTTACTCCGATGACACCGGGTACAACAGACAGAACTCGGACGGCCTCAAGTTCCCTCTGAGTAGAATGTTCGATGACATTTATATTGCTCCGATTGTCCTGTTCCCCATCTGGTCTACTCATATCTGCTTTGCGCTAGCAGCTGTACGTACTAGGATGCGGTCCGCAGGCTGATCTCCTCTTCCCTTCCCTTGATTATTATTACTCCAAGCGATCCCTC
>JACBAH010007314.1:0-26242 GCA_014282315.1 Neospermospora avenae | reverse complement strand
GGACTAATATGGGAGGGATACTCGTCTGGAATCGGCGATCGACTGTTATAAGTTGGCGGAGAGGATGGCATACGAGGTTGTGTATCGTAGGCTTCGAAGTGTGTTCTTCTTTTGGCGCGTCGGAACAGTTCCCGAAAGTTGAAGATGAAGATAGGAGGATGAAGATGGACATGAATCTTTAAGACTCGCCGGCGACGTGGCAAGAGCATAGTAGTTTGATTTCTGTTAAATCTATACCTGAGATGCTCGATGTTTTGCGTCGAGTTTCTCCAGGTCTACATGATTGATTTGGCGAAGAATTTCTGTCTAGAAGTATCGTGCTAAGATGAATCTACAGTACGGTACAAATTTGACGTACATGACACATAGGTACCTAGGTAAAGCTCGTCAATTGTGACTGACGAAATGATATGCCTGTCGAGGTTCCTGTATTAAAGAGGCTTCAAATTTGTCATTTGACCATCACCATGATTCACACCACACAATAACTAGGAAGAAAGCCGTTACTCGGAACAAGAAATTGAAGGCACAATGACGAAGCAGGATATCGGACCAAAACCATTAATATTCGTCTTTCTATGTCTCATTACTCGTTCTACAAAGGCTGAAATCTAGCACTCCAGTGCACTGAGCGCCAAATGGACCACAATTCAACCGTCCATCAGTCATAACCTGTATTTACACTGTGTATCGTGTCATCATCTACTTTGCCAACTTCTAAATCTAGCTGGACTTCCCAATTGAGCGGGCGAACGAGTTGCTCACAAAAGCATTTCCTCATCGCCCTCGTCGATCTTGACCTTCTTCTTCTGAGATCCCTTTTCACTCTCCTGTGAATCTCCTTTCGGGCCAGCTTTAGTCAGCATATCCATTATAGAGGATTTCTTCCTCTGTGATAGCTTCTCCTCTTTCTTGACTTTCGGTTCCTCCGTCTTCACTTCCTTGGTGGCTTCATCGTCGGCACTCGTGGTAGTACTCTCCAGAAGCATTCTCGCAACGGCCTTCTCTCCAGCCTCCTCGGCCTTCCCACTATCCTCGCTATCACCAGCAACACGGCCGTCAAGAGTAAGCTTGCTCTGACCCAGAGCATATATAGCCTCTTCAACAGTGCCTCTGGTAACAAGACGAACAACTTCGACTTCTCTCACTTGACCGACACGGTGAGCTCGGTTCTCAGCTTGGCGATCATCTTGCGGGTTGAAACTGCCATCGAATATGATAACCTTGTTGGCGTACATCAGATTGATACCTGTGCCTCCAGCCTTCGTAGTAAGCAGGAAAGCGGTAATACTCTCATCTTCCTTGAATGCATCGATAAGCGGCTGTCGTTCCTCGATCTTTGTGCTTCCGTCGATGCGAGTGTATACGATTGACGATGTATTCATTACAGACTCAAGGATATCGAGAACAAGGGCGAACTGCGAGAAAATGAGGACGCGGTCACCATTCGTCTTGTAACCTTTCACCAATTCAATCATCGTTTCGACCTTGCCAGAATCCATCCAGGCTAGACCGGGAATGTCAAATGATCGGATACATGGATAGTCCAGACACCATTGATGAAGCCAGAAGTCGGAGCCCTTGTGCATTTCCTCGACCAGATGACCTCGCTTGTGTGATGCTGGGAAATTGACCGGGTCCTTTTTCCGTAGAATGTCGACCATCTTCTCGATCTTGTCATCTGTAAAATGGCGACGGAAAAGCAGTGGGTGAATTGCTGCTTTGCGGAGTTGCATCAGCGGGTTGTTCTCCTCCGTCTTAGGGGCTTTGAATCCTTCGAGACGGGCACGGGCACGCTCGCGAGCAGCATCTAGATGACCATTGTAGACAACCTTTTGAGACTCGTGCAAGTCGCAGTATTGAACCCGGCAAAGCTTTGCTGGAAGATGCTTTAAAACCTGTGCCTTCTTTCGACGAAGAACAAAAGGAGTGAGCATTGATCTAGCTCTGGCGATTCGCTGTGCAGAAAGGAGAGCTGCGTGATCAGCATCCGCTGTACTAGCTTTGGCCTTGAAAATAAAGTTTAGGTCTTCTTCTACCTCCTTGAAAACATCTGGAAGGATGAATGCAAGGAGAGCAGCTAGCTCCTGAAGATTGTTCTGTAGTGGGGTTCCCGTAAGGAGTAGTCTGAATGTAGCGGGAATCTTGACCAATCCTTGGTATCTTTGAGATTTGACGTTTTTGAGCATATGGCCCTCGTCATAAACACATACCTGCCTCGATTAGTTTCTTATTGTGATCAGGAGTTGTACTTGACGTACATCTGGTTTCAGCCTCCTCATAAACTTGTTGTCTTCTTTCTTGGCTGCCATATCATATGTAGTTACCACAACGTTGATTGTATCTCGATTGTCGAGGATCTGAAGGGCCATCTCAGTCCGCTCCTTCTGAGGTCCTGCGAATAGTCAGTTATAGATTCGTAGAGGGAACTAATTTGGAAATGAACGCCAAACGTACCATGATACGGCTCGATTGCTAACTGAGGAGAGAATCTTTGAAACTCTCTCAGCCAATTCTCCAGAGTTGACCCGGGACATACCACCAAATGAGGACCGGGATGACCAGTTTCAACAAGATGCGTCAAAACAGCTATAACCTGACAGGTCTTTCCAAGTCCCATCTCATCTGCAAGAATACAGCTCAGCTTGTGTCGGTACATCAAAGATAACCAGTTGAGCCCAACAACCTGATAGTCCTTGAGCACACAATCCTCGGCCATCATCTCCGGCTTCTTCAGAAATTGAACGTTGCTTCGCTTTCTTGTGCTGCTGACAATCTTGACATCGTCGTCGCCGATGTTAGAATTAGCTGCACTGCTTGGAGAGCCGATCCCGGAGTCACGCTGGGATTCTGCGTCGTCCTCCAGCGAAGTTATCTCGAGCTCACCAGTCTTCGAAGCACCAAACACATCGAATCCCCACTTTGACATCTCCTCTCCCAAAGGCTTTCCCAGATCTCCGCACCTTTTGACAAGAGTGTCGATGGCCTCGTATCCCTGAAACATATCCAGTGCAGTTTGGACAATTTTGTCACCAATAGCAGCTCGGTTACTCTTCTTACCACTCTTCGTAGTCTTTGTATTCTCAACAGTTCTGGCCACATTCAAGGTCTTGAAAGGACGAGCTGCAATCATGACTTCCGCCACCTCCTTGGTAATGCTTGTTAGCTCCACAAGATCCATAACTTTGCATGTATTGAAGTATTTTAACACGCGGCCTTCGAGTTCTGGGTCCTCCTGGGATTCAGAAGCCACACCAGAATCGTCCGAATCATAATCCGCGAATTCAGCTAGAGCGGGAGATTGGTTCTTGAGAGGCGACGAAGCGGCAGCAGGTGCGGGTGAAGAAGCATTTCGGCGTCCCTTCATCAGCTTTCTTTTTGGCTTTGGTGGTGTGACCATCGCAGCTGGCTTTCTCGGCGGCAGAGCTTGCGTCGAAGAATACCTGTCTCGTAGAGATTGAATCGGAGCGGCAAGAGTTCTCTTGAACTGTGGTTCTGCTTGTTGAGGGCTATCGATTTCATCATCGGAAATGGAGATGGTCTCGGTGGTGCGCTGCTCATCTCTCTCCGACTCTTTAACATATAGTTCAACAGCGTCATTGATATTGCCCTTCGCGCTTACAAGAGCATTCTGTGCTGTGAGAACTGATATCTTTGGAAACATGACCCGCATCCTCACTATGTGCTGCCGAAGATTTGGCAAAGCCATCTCAATAGTCATATCTTGTGGAACAGGCCTTGCTCGGTCGGGTCTTGTCTGAGGCTGAGAATTTCTCCCGGAAGCAAGTGGTTGATATGCTGAGTTCATGATAACGTTTTGAAAACTAGCTGTGCCATTCGCAGTCCGTGGATTCGACGTCGAGTTACCGAATGAGTTGTGAGCGCTGTTCGACATGAACGTGGTTGGCTTAATGTTCGCGCTCTGCATAGATCCATCATCATCCGAACTTGCCCCCTGGAATTTGGGTCCATCGTCCTCATCATCATCGAGTGTAATGTAGGTTTTGGAAGGAAGAGGTTTGGCGACTATCCCAGCCGGAGCCTTGTAAACAGTACCAGCAGGTGCCATACCCTGCGCCAGCTGTGGTCTGGGCAGAGGAGCTACATTTTGACTCTGCGAGCTTCCGCCAAAGTACACAGACCTCGACCCTTCCGAGTCTCTGCCAGTGAATGGAGAAGATGCTGGAACTTGTACAATGTGCTGGGGAGTGCCAGGAGGGCTCGAAGCAGGCGGCGCGAGCGTAGTTCTGTCGAGGATCTGCGTCGGCTGGGTCTGGTAGGTGTTCTGATTCTGAGTTGGTGTATCTGGTATATAACCTGCAAACAAGTCATCACCGCTGTCGTTGTCAGAGTTGAAAGCGTCGGTGTTTTGCTCTGAATTGGAAGTGGATTTATAACCATTTGCCGTTCGCTGCCTCTTCGCAGAGGGAGAGTTCGGCGTGGTTCCCATATCCGTGGAGTCCATCTTGAAGATTGAAGGCAATTCAGGTTGCAGAGAGCTCGTAGCAAGACATAAGATGTCAAGATCGACTTATGGCGTAGATCGAGTTGAGGGGTATACTAGGTGAGCGCAAGTCAAATCCTAGGTATCCACCACTGCAGCCTGCCTCCTAAGATCAATGATGCGAGTCTCGAAATGCAACTATTGTTGAGTAAGAGATGTGGGCACGGTAGCCAGGAGTGGTTATTGTCCAGGTTGCAGTCTCGTGGAGGGAATGAGGGACAGTAGGTAGCTGAAGTCGTATTGTGAAGTCTCTCGCACAAAATTCGGTCTACTTTACGCGGGCGCGCTTCACGTCAGTCGCGTTGGGGTCACAGGCGAGGCTGGAAGGTGAAAGTCTCGAAGGTGAATAAGGGAGTGGTTTTTAAGGAAACAAACAGAAATGCCTAGACTCAAAGACACCTCCTTACTCCTTGGTCACGCGAGACTTCCTTTCCAGCCTTAATCATAATACCATTGTTACGTCTACAAGTAGTCGTGCCCATCTGAAACTTTCCTTCCTGTGAAGTCATTTGCTTGGGGTCAAGCAAGAACGCCTCCAGCGCCGCGAGATCACCAGCTCTTCGTCTAAAGTCCCATCCAACCTGCACCACCAGACTCCCAAACAAACACCAACAAAAGTCCCATCACAACCACCCAGTCGTCCCGATGGCTACCAGAAGGAACGTTCCTGGTGAGAAGACCCCCTTAGAGAAGGAATTGTCCCAGAACCTCGGAGAAAAGAGTATCATTGCGCCTGCAGTCCCTGGGTGAGCTTCTCCCCTAAACAAAACTAGTCACATGAGCGAGTCTTTATGCTAACATGACATGAATGACTTAGACATGTGATCTTCAAGCTCTTAGGGTTCACGTTGGCTATGGTGGTCTGCCCTATTGGTTCTTACTTCCTTACTTTGGATATGGTCTTCAAAGGTCTGATATTGAGGTCGTACCTAAAGACAACATAGGAGCTAATATTAACTAGGCAACTCAACATGGGCGGGCGCCACAGCAGCAATCATTGCAAATGTGGTGTTGATAGGCTATGTTCTTGTCGCGTTCAACGAGGATCAGACAGACTTCTTGGAGGCAGCTGTAAGAGAGAAGAAGGAATCCAAAAAGGGTCTTTAGTCCTCTTAGGGCCTGCAGAATGATTTTGTTACGCTAAGAATTCAGGCCTGGAACACGAAGGGATCAATGGTCGTTCGATTTGTAGATTGACTCATTTGCAAAGGTCATAGAATCATCATCATTGACGCCATTAGGCCATATATCCATCGACGCCTTTTGGCAGGCCTAAAAAAGTACAAGTAATTATTAGGTCTGATGTCCTTCACATCTCCCGAAGCCATCGAAAAGACCAGACACGCGAGGCACAGCCCAACCCATCAGATCCATACACTCCCATAATCCATTAGAACCCGACCTTGTGTCTGCTCGATTGACTTGGTCTCACGTTAAACTCCAAAGATCCCATTCCTCTTTCACATCACGAAAGACGGTTCTCACGACTTGCTGAACCTCTTTCCAAACCAAGATTTCCTTTTCTCTGCTGCCGCGGGTCGCTGAGGCTCGTTATGTGGACCTGCGTTGCCATTCGATTTACCTAGCTTAATGGGTACCCGCGGAGAACTGTCTTTTCTGAGAACATGAGGAGCTGGTGTTGGGTAACCGTTTGCTTGTCGATCCTGTAAGCCGCTTCCAGGAGGCGCATACTGGGGGTTCGCTCCGAACCCGTTGAAGCCATAACTTTCTCCAGGCTCTTTCACCGGAGGTAGAGGCGCAACACGATCGAATGAGCTATTCTCGCTAAGAGGTGTTTGGTAACCGGCAGGATCTGAACCACTTCCAGATGCGGTCCCCACAGTTTCGTAGGACGACTGATTTCCAGGCATGGGATAAACTCCGTGTCCATTATTGAAATGAGGTTCAGAAGCCGTTCGTGGATATCGAGCGCGATTCGGGTGGTATCCATTGGAATGGTCATTATAGTAGCTGTCCGGTCTCGCCATTCCATTGGACCTCCCATCCGCGAAACTATCTGGTCTGTACGACTGTGCACGCCCATTGTAGTAACCACTCGGGCCACGATGTCGTTCATCGGTCGTGATCTGCGTTCCTGCAGCAAGATTAGCTTCTTGTTTCAAAAATATCTAGCTTGACAAGCGAAAACAAAGATCGTCAGATATCAGATAAACATAAGACGACGAAAAGCTGCTTGGGTTCCGAACAGCTACCACCATGTGGAACCCTCTTTGACCGGATGTTGAGTCCCTGTAGCCACTGATGCACGCCTTGAGCCCACAATCTGTTGTCTAAACTATGAATCGTCTTGACTTGAATCTGTTGAATGGTACGGGTAGGTTACGGATCCAAATGAAACCATAAAAATCCTGTACAACAAGTATCTACGTACCTCCAAAATAGCTGCTTCGGCGATTGTATGTCGATTGTGCATCGGAATCTGTTAACCGACTCCTGTTAGTATACTTTGCAAGGAAGTGTCTGCAAAGTCGCAGTAGAGGAAGTCTGACCTGTACGAAGATATGATTTACGGGAGCTGGAATAATTGCCGTCAATAGCTGCTTCAAAGGCTCGGATAGTATCTAGAGGTCTTTCCCATCGGCTTCGAGTAGGATTCGATCGGTCAGGGTCGGCTTTCAAAACATTCGTTAGCTAAAGTTCAGAAGGAAATTATGGAAGGAAGAAATTCACCAATTGGATTTCCCTGGTTGTCTCTGTGTTGAATGGCTCGTATAGGTGCTAGCGATGCCTTTTCTCTCGCAACCATGGCTAGTATGGAGTCAGCCACTGGTAATCGATCGTGTATGTGAGTATTGAAACTCACAAGGTTCCGCTTCATTCAAGGCCATTTGAGGGTCTATTGCAGGCTTTTAGCATAATTTCCAGTTTTGATTTAGAACAAGTCGATGAAGACTAACCAGCTTTCGTTGTAAGCCGCTTGGATTCCTTCTCTTCGTGCGACTCGTGAAGATCGACTTTCTGGCTGCCACTGCCACTGCTCTTACGGGAATGGGTTGATCGAAAGCTGAAATGTGACTGCGCTCGTGGTCTTTGCTGTCCTGGCGGCGTAGGCAATGGGTGATTCCTTGAGGAAGACATCTTGGATAGATGATCTGCGCGCTGACGGTTTCGGGGGCGGATTGTGGATCTCTGATACTGCGATAGCTGTAATTGCGATCCGTTTGGCGGTATCTTTGTGGAGACAAGATGGAGATCGTGGACCCTGCGCTTGGTGCGAACAACGTCAAATTGCTGGAGGCTGGGGCGCTTGGTCAAAGGATGCCGCTACGGCGTCGACAAGGTCGAATGATGGAATTGCAAGGGGAACAGCGGAAGGCGTGTGCGGTTTCACTGGCTGTGAAGGAAAAGTGTTGAGGACTTGGACGAGTGAGGGCAGGCTTGCTGTGCTGGATAAATGGCTTGTTTCAAGCTCCAAATTGACAACGAGTGAACGCGGAGAGAGCCAAGGTACGAAATCGTAGGAAGGTTATGGTTTGTTTGGTTCAAAGGATGAAACAAAGTGAACAATGAACGATTGATGGTGGAGTAAGAGTTAGTTGGTCGTGGGAAGCGGAGGATGGGAGTTGGCACAGAAAGGAAGTGAGTCCGGAGTCCGCCAGAAAATAGTATGTCGGGAAGAGGCAGACGGGAGACAGAGGCAGCGCACATATGACGGTGACGGAGCCTGGGAGGCGGAGGCACGAATATCGTGTCGTACCTATCGTATCGTATCGTTATCGTATCGCAACACAACCCAACGCACCACGCCTGCGACACGATACGTGCAATGCAGGTTTCTAGGTATTGCAAGGTAGCTTTTGACTTGCTTGGATACGGGCATAAACTTTTCTGCAACAGATTGAATCAAGGTATACTGTAGGTACCTTTGTCATTAGTGAGATGGCAAAAGCTCGAAAGCCCAATTCCTTCCTCCCCTCACCTTGCGGGAACGCGAACGCGCAAGCTGAGGAGGGCCCGGTAGATTGCTAGGTAGTCGCAAGGAATCGCCACGATCTGAATTATTTTTGGCACAACGGGGGCGAGGGGGCAAGCCTCGCTCTTCAACAAACCCTACAGTAGATGAAAAGATGCCCCGCTGCTTATCGACGGAGCGATATCTAAACTCATTACTCACTTGGCAGATACAACCTTCCTTCTCGCCGGACAATTATTGACTTTCTTTGCAAATGATGAACGAATGTTAAAAACCGGTTGTTTGGCCAGCGCACACACTTTGGTGGCTTGATGGAAGCTATGGCTGCGTCTGCATCGGTGCTCCACGGCGGTGGAGGCTGGGAGAAATAGTAGAGACCTTGATTCGGATCTGTCGGATTTCGAAATCCCATCCCTTTACGCCGCCGCCGCCTTCTCTACGGAGGCGTTATTGAATGAGGTAAGGTCCACTGATTGGCTGGGCTGTATCCTGCCCTGATATATGCCGGCCGATGCAGTATCTATAGGTACCTTAAGGTACCCCTTGTGAGGAGGATCTTTTGTGGGGGCCGTCACTCTTGCGTTGCTACCCCACACAGATCTCTGTGAAAGATCTCTATAAAGTGGTTGTTGCATACCTAGGTAACTTTATTACGGTCAAGTATATATAGGCACTGCATTGCAAGGGAAAGCTATGATACGTCCACCGATGTCTCCGGATACTTGTCCACCACCAATGAAGCGATCGAAATGAAAGCGCGAAAGGCTCTGTGTTACTGCCAAGGCCTCGCATCACACTTTGATTATCATGGAGTGCAAATTCGGTATTATTTCTGCAATTTTGTCGTCCATTCGGGCTGCTTGTTTTGATTCGAAAGGCTCGGTAGAGGCTTCATCACAACTCGGCTTCAGCATCGCAAACTTGCCAGTTTCGAAGCACTGTTGAAGCTGGTAGGACTTGACCGAAGTATTACAATGGATAAACCAACACTCAGAAGGAGCACCAACCTTAGGCCAGGTCTTCAACAGGTAGTATTATGCGGTGACTTACCACAATTTTATTCTGTTGCCGTGAGATTCGTGGGCCAGAAACTTTCGCTGGTAACCAGGTCATATTTTGAAATATGAACTAAATGTCTTGGAAATATTACATTAAACGATATTTCCAAGACACGTAACTTTTCAATAAGTACAGACAACAAAATTCTCGAGTTTCTCAAACACATCGCTTTGCTGTAGCAAATCCGCTTCACCTCGGAATTCTTGAGAGAAATGGTTGTCCGCGAGCCGATTACTTGTACGGTCCACAATTACAAGTGTCCTTTAGCATTTCATTTAAATCTGGCACCACAAGACGACATGAAGGAGAACGCCGTCGATAGTGGGGGTTCCAGATGGAGAAGGCCTGGCTCTACAACAAGTCCCCTTTCTTTCATATTGCAAACCGTGTCAAGTGATTTGCTTGATTCGAAGCATTTCTTCTGAAGGACTCTTCATAATAGGCAAAGCTGTTATGATATGCAAATTTTCGATTTGTCCACCAATTTGAATGGGGGGGAATGAAGAGTAAGGAGATAGGAGGTTGCTTGGATGGTAACAATGAGTTTCTGTGAGGAATCCATGGAACCTGTTTCCATTGAATGTATGCATCTCGAAAGCAAGTAACAATGGGGCCAAGACTACCTGAAAGAGGAAACAAGCTGGCTTGTGAGGTACTTACTACGCGGCTTGGTGTAGCTTTAAGAGAAGTCGAAGGATTCCTGCTCGTCGTTGTCGTCAATTGCATTTGGGATAAGACTGTAGGTTATAAGTTGCTATTAAGTAATAAAACGCGGATCTTAACGCCTAGGAAGGATTCCACCGCATTTATCATCAGGAATGGTCGCAAGGATAGCTCTTCATCCCCAGGTCCTAGCCCTGAGTATAATCCGCCTACCCGAACTGATTGAAAATATCCCAAATATTGGAGGAATGCCACTTGTGCACAATAAATATAAAATTGTTGATCATGGCCGTCCAGTTTTGAAAAACCTTGTGAAGCAGTTGCATGGGTAATCGTGTTGCGAAGCTAGCAATTGGTGCTTTTTCCCAAGCTACCTCTTCATTCGATACGGCTATCACCTATCCGTAGCTCAACTTCATAATCACCGTCCAGAGCCCTTTTTTGATTGGATTTGTTTAATTCGGGTTCTACCAGCGAGGTGGTGCATATATGCTCATGTTGCCCATCCCAATCCAGTGACCGAATGTCGCAGACCATCAATCATCATCCCATGCATCCAACTCCAAACCGATCCTCTTATATCGAAGATGGGTACAACATGATTCTGACCGAGGCACCGAAAGACTTAGGAGGGAGGTTGTTTCTGAACTTGGCGCGTACCATGCCGGAGTTGCCTGAATCTGAATTAGCCTCAGATTGCCTAAATTTTCTCCCGCAAGACCTACCGTGTGTTCTGCTGATTGTGCCCCAGATAACTCTGATCTTTGATCCTCTAATCTCCTTTGACGCACGGTAAACGAAAGCAACCTTCTTTCCGAGGTAGAAGCTGAGCATGTCAGTATTTTCGCAGTGCTTCATCCTATGATTCCTACGTACGTGGCTCCCTTGGTATCAGAGACACCCTCGATCTGGATCAAACTGCAGCCCGGGGTGGTGTTACGCTTGCCACGTTGGTAGCTGATGTGACGGCCCCTGCGATAACAAAATGTCAGCTCCAGTCCTTCGAATTCCATGTTGTGCCTTATTCCAGTGATTGTGCCCTCGGTTGCCTCGGGTCCTTCCAATTCCTGGTGTTGATGCGCGATCGGGTTCGGAGGGTAATTACTCACTTCACATAGACTATGCAGAGGAGTTAGCAAATTTCCTGTGATTACATTCGGCAAGCGGCAATTCTCCTCCTACGTGGATCCAGACGACCATCGTGCAGAAGGAGAATATTTGAATGTTTATGCCAGGTGACATGACTTACGGCGGTGTCCGGCTTCTGAAACCATTTTTGCTGAAATCTCCCGTACTATTGCTAGATTCGAGAGTTGACGGTAATTTTATCAACGACACGTCCTGGCGAGAAAGACTTCGTTGGGCGGTTTTGGCGTGGAATGTCGTTGGCTTCAAATTTCCAGATTGCTCTTCAGATGTGTGGGCAGTTTAGCGCCGGCTTCGCTAAAGAAAAGATGGGTCCTTCCGATGTAGTCATCACGTGCATACGTACAACGTGATCCTCATCCGCATGGCATTGGAATCGGCGCTCGAACTGAAGACGGAGTCTGTGAGAACGCAGATACTGATTTCTCATTTCGATATCTATTCTTCTTTCTCCAGATTAATCCTGGTTTCATCATTATTTCTGTTCTTCGATCCTAACTCTAGCAAAGCCACCAGACACCAGTACTAGCTAGATCTTTCCAAAGTTTTTTATCAATAAAATCTAGTTTACGTTGATGAATGTCTCAAGGACATGACATCTACTCGATTGTTCCTGAGCAGTTTCTAAACAGTTTCTGGACTTGAAAAAAAGCTCACGAATCTTAGCACTGGGTAGGGGTTGATTACTTACTTTTCAGGGGCAGGCATATCTGGATTTGGAGCCCAGACAGGACAATCTTCTAACCAGTTGTACTGTGCAGTATTCACAGATACAGCCTTATAAAAGGAGAGCATCAGTCATCCTCATATGTAAGCCGGCTGTTATCAAATCACTAGTCCATACCTCATCTTCTCTGAGAGTTACTTCGTCTCGGACCTCTCTAGCTCATTAGGGACATCCACATCTCCTCAGAGTAAACAGTTTCCGAGGGGATAATTGCTAAAAACAATGAGGCAAGTGATGATTAGGAGATATGGTCAGTTCGGAGCCCAGGACTTGTGATATAAGTTATGAAATATCAGAGATGCTGTGGTTCGTCTAGGTAATGCGGCGTCCACAGTCCTGTCCTGAACCCAAACTGCACTTAATCAACCCCACGTCAGGAGGAAGAGGCACTTCCGGAGATCCCATGAGCAATGCGTAAGCCAGACTCAACTCTGATGCAAGATGCTTATAAACAATCCAGCCAAAAGTGGATATGAGCTTGACCCTCCCCTTCTGCCGCATAATGTGGTGGATAAAGACGAGAAAGAAAGGATGCATCTAGGTACGAGAGGTATTGGACAAGTGCAGATTCCAAGTCCAGGAGAATAAGGAAATTGAACGCAAAGGACATAGGCATATCTTTCGGCTATTCTTCACCAGTCCTCTCCCCTTCTTCCTGGCATCTACCTGGGATGCTCTGTCTTCTTCTGTGAACTCTGTGTTCTGGCTGTTCCTGCTCATTGCGCCACGCTGCCACTTTCTTGCTGAATCTAATAATCTCCCCGCGCACACATCCTTAGGAAATCGTGCAGTACGTATGAGTGCATCATACCCAATGAGAGAGAATTGTGGTGAACGTTCAAATAGCCTAGCAAATATTTCGAAAGGTGAGGGTTCCAGGTTGAAGAAACTCCGTCACCGCCGACGTCGACCCCGCTACTAGTCCGCTGTGCTGTACAGTAGCTTGCTCGCTCGAATTTATCATCATCCGAACTCAACATTTTCTTGACCTCGAGACAACCTTTGCCTCTCTTCTCAATACCATCCACCTCTCCTCGAACTCCTACAGTCCCACGAACAATTACCAGATTCTTTCAAAATGGCGGACACTGTGATCAAGCCGGAGGAGCATAATGCTGGGTGAGTTTGTTTAATCCCCCCACTGGTCGATCTACGTCACTCAAGGCCAGAGCTCAACAACTCAGAGCTGTGGCATTGCGCCTGCAACTGCAGAAATGCCTGGACAATTGTAGCAGCATAGATCTCTCAGAGCCTTGACCAAGGTCTTCTCGAGGATCTATTGTCTTTCTCTTTTGGATGAACGAGCAGTTACTAATCGCGTTTCACCCCCACTAGATCAATCGAGCTCAAAGAAAACACAGTGATCGTCGTGTTAGGCGCATCTGGAGATCTAGCAAAGAAGAAGACGGTAAAATTCTATGTATCTTGATCAATTCGAATTCTGCTAACGTTGTACAAATAGTTCCCTGCCCTATTCGGCCTTGTTCGTTGCCCATCCATTCGAACCTTAATTCCACTAACACGCAGACTGACAGTACCGGAACCAATTCCTTCCCAAAGACATCAAGATCGTTGGATATGCTCGTACAAAGATGGACCATGAGGAATACCTCAAGCGGGTTAAGTCGTACATCAAGACTCCTACCAAGGATATGGAGCAGCAATTAAAAGAGTTCTGCGACATCTGTACCTATGTGTCCGGGCAATACGATAAGGATGAATCGTTCGAGGAGTTAGAAAAGCACCTGGTAGAGCTGGAGGATGGACGTGAGGAGACCAATCGGGTTTTCTACATGGCACTCCCACCCAGCGTTTTCACTACAGTTTCTCAGCACCTAAAGAAGTGCTGCTATCCCAAGAGTGGAATCGCAAGAATTATTGTAGGTGAAATCTATCCTGCACTGTTTCCTGATGCTGATTATGCGACTGTAGGTTGAGAAGCCGTTCGGAAAGGATCTTGCTAGTTCGAGAGAATTGCAAAAGGCTTTGGAGCCAAACTGGAACGAGGAGGAGATCTTCCGTATCGATCATTACCTCGGAAAGGAGATGGTGAAGAACATCCTGATCTTGAGATTCGGTAACGAGTTCTTCGGCGCAACATGGAACCGCAACCATATCGACAATGTTCAGATCTCCTTCAAGGAGCCATTCGGAACCGAGGGACGTGGAGGATACTTTGACGAGTTTGGCATCATCAGAGATGTCATGCAGAACCATCTGCTCCAAGTCCTGACACTCCTGGCTATGGAGAGACCTATCTCGTTTTCCGCAGAAGATGTGCGTGATGAGAAGGTCCGAGTTCTGAGAGGTATCCCAGCAATCGAGCCAAAGAACGTTATCATCGGTCAATACGGCAAGTCCCTCGACGGAAGCAAGCCTTCATACAAGGAGGATGACACCGTACCAAAGGATTCCAGATGTCCAACTTTCTGCGCAATGGTGGCATTCATCAAGAACGAGCGCTGGGACGGTGTACCATTCATCTTGAAGGCCGGAAAGGCTCTCAATGAGCAGAAGACCGAGATCAGAATCCAATTCAAGGACGTTACTTCCGGTATCTTCAAGGACATTCCACGGAACGAGCTCGTCATGCGCATTCAGCCAAACGAGAGTGTTTACATCAAGATGAACTCCAAGCTTCCCGGTCTGAGCATGCAAACTGTCGTTACGGAGCTTGATTTGACCTACAGACGCCGATTCTCCGACTTGAAGATCCCAGAAGCCTACGAGTCCCTCATCCTCGATGCTCTAAAGGGCGACCACTCTAACTTCGTTCGTGATGATGAGCTAGACGCCAGCTGGAGAGTCTTCACGCCTCTTCTGCATTACTTGGAGGAGAACAAGGAGATTATTCCAATGGAATACCCATACGGTAAGATAGTTCAAACCTAACTGTATGACACCAAACACTGACATTACACTCAGGATCCCGTGGCCCTGCTGTTCTTGACGACTTCACTTCTTCTTACGGCTACAAATTCTCCGATGCAGCTGGATACCAATGGCCAACAACCCAAACAGCACCAAACAAGTTGTGAGTAGGCGTCTAGATCTTAGAATTGGGCGCAGGATAGATAGAACGAATTGATGTTAAGACTACCTCTACCGCATAGCAATTGAGCCACCACTCAAAGATTACGCCATCGGCAATATTTTTTCAATCCATCTCCCTCTTCAAGTTCAACAAAAGCATGTCTTCCATTTCACGTCAGTACAATTACGAGGGTGGTATTGTGAGCGAATGATTTTCAAACTGCTCTAGTCTTGCGTTCCCTTTCTTTTCTTGAACATTTTCTTCCAAGGCGTCGCGAAGACTGGGCTGGATGGATAGCAAGCATACGGGATTTGGGATTTACGAAACCTTGAATTCAGCGGGAGATCCAAAAAGATGGACCTGAGCTAGCTAGCTTCAACTTCTTGATAGTCGGAAATTCACGATATGTTTCTCCTCTCCCTCTTGTGAACCTCTCTTTACGAGGTGCTTTGAGGTAGCCTTATTGCCTCGTAACTCACATCAGTACAGACGCCCGTCGTATGCATCCCCCAGACATCTTCCTCACGGTGTTTTCCTTCACAGGACCACAGCCGTTCTTGCCAAGAATATCACGAAGCAACTGACACCACACCAGGAGTGAGATGGAAGTAGGGAGGAGGTAGCCGAGATCAGAAAATAAGTGACCGTTACCAATGAATCTAACATCATGTTAATAAGAAGTACTAATGCACTCTCGTGAATTGAGATATTTCCTCTGCTCCGAATCTTTTCCAAACATCGTAACTCATTCTTCTGAAACAAGCCAACTTTAGATTCATTACATGACTTTGACTTCTGGCATTCTCGCAGTAAGGAGACAGACCATTGACACCTTAATCGGCATGAACACAGGAGAGTCACAGTGGACAAGTATAGAAACCCCTGTTCCAAACTTGGGAAATAATAAGTAAAAGAAGGATGACCTACCAGACTAGGCCTTTCTACTCCTCGGTCAAGTTTCGCACACTCACGAAGTCACTGTAAGAAGTTCCATACACAACAAACAAGGTCTGATCAATATACACATACATACACGCGTGCTGAATATACAGGATACTCGTTTAGCAAGCAAAACAATTCACATTTCAAAATCCAAGCCTCTAAACGCCATTTCCCATGCCAGACCCGTATCTTCTATTCTCTCTTTACAAACTCTTGCCTTGCATCTTTCTCAACCTCGTCGCGCCCTCGTAGACTCCACGATCAACTGCTGCGGCTACGGTGAGCGTTCCTCCAATGATGGCACACAGTCCGGTCAAGAAGCCAGCGAGAGACTTGGTGCGCTCTTCGCGGTTGATGACTTTCATTGGGGAGATGTCCTATTGAGCGTGTTAGTTGTGTTGGTTGGAGATGTGATGGGAAGAGCTTACGTATGAGAAGAAGACTCCTGGAATACCACCACGAGAGTGGAGTTTCTCTTTATGGCCCTCTGCGGCGTCGTCACCGCCGTTCAAGTTTCTTCTGTGGCTTGTGACGGAATACTGGTGCGTCTCTACACTGCCATCGTCCAAGTGACCGTATTGTCCGATGCTGGAGTATATATCTGGGATCCTGCTGCTGGAGCTGTCCCATCCGAGAGGCAGGTATGATGTCGGAACGACCTTGACAAAGTACATGAAGTTGTAAGCAGATTCCGTAGTATGTTGCTCAGTGTCATCCAAAGGATTGATATGATGATTCGTCCAAGGCATCTTGCCCTTCCCCAACTTCTTCGTCACACTCTCCGGAAGCTGTGGTCCAAATCTCAGTGAGTGTATGTGATGCGTAAAGACATGTCCTCCAGGAACTGGAGTATCAAAATAGTTGTTCAAGTCGTGTACATGCATGTTGCCATTGCTGAAACTCCTTCCTGGCGCAATGTGGAAGTTTCCGATGACCTTGTTGACACGGAGTCCACCTTGGATACGGCATCCTTCTTTCCTCTGGGCGTCCAATCGTTCTCCATAGTGCTCGCGCTCGCACTGCTCTACGTTTTCTCCCCTTCCGAACGCCCAGGACACACTGGCGTATGCTTCTCGGACTTCCTCGCAGGTGTTACAGCAGCCGGCTTTGATTGCGTTCTGAGGAGGGGTCGCGCCGTAGCATCCACCGCAGTAATCCGGGGCCAAATGGGTAGCTTGGTCTTCAGCATTGTGCCTAAAATACACTTAGTATACTTAATTGTCTAAAAAGGGCCAGAACTCACAAATCCAGAGATTTAACGTCGATGTCATGTCCACCTTCTGCCTCTGACGAAAGTCTCACTTTGTCGACACCATGCATGACACCTGTCTGCTGTTCCCCAGAGACATCCATCACATCCAGCGTCAGGAGCTCGCATGGTATTTTAGGAAAGGTAATGTTGAGGTGTATCTCCATTTTCTCGCCTGCTTTAGATTAGTATAGTCTCTTGGTAAGATTGCGCATTTATCCATACCTCGTCCCTTATCCACGATCAACTCTGGGTGGACCACTATCTGCCTGTAATCAGCCCATTCTCCCAGCGCCAGATATAGAACGATTAGCAATGAAGCTATCGTAACAATTCCCCCCGAAGTCGTGCGGACTCGAGCCTCGTCAACAGTCTTAGTAAAGGCATCTAGCCTTGTGAATCTCGATTTCGCAGGCATAGTGTTTGTTTAGGTGTCTCGAGGAATAGAGGGGATTTGGTTAGTAGAGCCTCGCGGCGAAGTCGACAGCTATGCTCTCTCTCTCTCTCTCAGAAATGCATAAATCAAGTTCGATTCGAGTCAATTGGCTGGAAACATGAAGTGAACAAACACAGAGAGAATTGCGGAGGAAGTGTTCGAACAAATTGTGGCGCCGCAGGGAAAAGTTGCTTCACTCGAGGGCTTGCGCGTGCTCGAATAATTAAATCCCTTCCGGTCTCTAAGGCCAGATCATACTTGTGTTCGGCACTAGAACGTTGCATGGCACCCCTGCTGCAGAACCAGAACCAGAACCAGAACCCAGACCAGGCCAGCCTCAAGCTCACTCAGGTACAGGGCTGCCCGCATTCAGAGGGGTCTTGGCCTTGTACGAGTAGACAGCCGTTGTGAACTCCAAGGGGTGTGTGTGTATATAATCGAAGTCATATATATATATATATATATATATTTAAAAGGAGTAGGTAAAACTTACCTGAGAAGCTCAGAAACCAAGCAAGTCTGTGAAACATATGTACCTATCTAGCAGCCTAGGTACCTGTCTATGTAGCATTCCTTCTTCCTCTAAGATACGTCTAGCCTTGATCTTGAATTGTCTCGGGACTTAGCTACTCGGAGACTTCGAAAGATAGTGGAATAGACTGGATACCTTGGCACCCATGATTATTACCTATGATGCTGACTTATTATTGCGACAAAATGATTCCTATAGGAAATTTGAGCAGAGAGACTACCTGGATCTTTTCACTTTAATCGTATATATATAATGTAATTGCGTCACAACTCAACCATTCCCTACGTATCTACCCAGCTACCTTAAGCTTAAGGTATCTATCTCATTCACAGAGCAGAGCACTGGGCACCTGACGCGGCCGCTGCAGATGCCCCGCCGCTTGGTCCCGGTCCCACCATGGCTTACCTAGGTAGGTTCAGCCTTGCAGGAGCTCCCGTCGTTGCGAGGTTCTTCTTCATCGTCTTTGATCCCCGTCGAATTCGCTTTGTTCTTTATCTATCTACCTACCTACCCTTTCACCTTCCTTCACCACTTTCACTTTGCTTAGTCGACGTTCTCGCTCGGGACGGTCAACACCTTCTCTTCTCACCTATTATCGCATCAGTTGCGATCAGGAGAAAAACTCTCCACTACGGTCATTCCTCAAAAAACAACTACGTCGAAACCTGCGACAATTTTTCACACAGCGAGCGCCATCCCACCTCACCAGCGGTTCGGTCCCGAACGAGGGAGTAGGAAGAGCCTACTACCAATCAACACGCCTTTTGCCCTCTGCAGCCCTCGAGAACAACAAAATGCTCAACGATCCCCCTCCACGAGGGCCCCGAGGCTCTTCCCCGCAGGTTCGTGGTAGAGGACGAGGTGGAATACAGAAGCGCAAAGCCGGGGGTCCAGCACCGAGAGTCGATAGAGATGGCGACTTGAACATGGATACTTCAGCAGCCACCGACAAGCCCAAGTCCGGTAGTGGGTCTGGTGGTGGCAGAGGCAGAGGCAGGAATTCGTCCGATCGCCCAGGACGATCACAGGCAGGTCCAGCCTCGCGGCCGGGAGGAAGAGGAACAACCATTTCGGATCGAGCCAAGCAGAATATTATTCGCGGTCTTGGAGGAAAGCAAGCAAATGTTCTGGAATCACGCATAACCGATGGCGGACTCCGGTTACAAGTCAGTGGTCTGAGTGATAGCAAGGCCGCCAGCAACCCCGACGGAGGCCTGGAGTCACTACTCGGTTTCCTGGAGCGAAAAGCCAGCGGATTGGATTCCAAGTCAAACAGAGCCGTGAAAATCAAGAAGGTATGTCCACTATCTTGATGGTGAGGCCGTGGAGATTTACGCAGAGTTGCCGTCCCTTGATTCTCGTTCTTGATCACCCACCAATATCGAGTCAAAGATTGACAGACATCCCGGTCCACACTACGCCTCACCCTGCGATCACTTTCAAGTTTCACGCCCTACTAACATACACATAGTCATCCAAAGCAGGTGACTCCGTCTTCATCACCGCCAGTCCAGAGGACGTCGCCGCCATTCTCAAGCTAAATAATTTCAATTTCGCTGGAGCCATCCTGACCATCAGAGCTCTTGATGCCTCGGGCAACCTACCTGATGTGTATCCTAAGACGCTGGAAGTGAAGGATCAGTTACGAGCAGTCTTGGCGACGCGATATGATGCTAGCCTCAAGCTCCTGAACCTCTCTTCTCTCGTTGCTGATCCCGGGCTGAACTCGATGGGCCTGTTTAGCGGAAGCACAAATACGTCCAAGATATTCCCGGCCCTGATGGCTGTTTGTAACGAGCTCTTCAAATCCAAGAAGGAGAAAAAGGATGCAATTGTCAGTGTCAGTCTTACAGACAACGGCCTTGCCAAGGTCAACGAGATCCATGTTCTGGCCGAAATGTTCCCAGATATCAAGAACATAGACCTGTCTCGAAACAATCTCACAGATTTGAGGTCTATCGATGCCTGGCGAAGAAAATTTCGTAATATGGAGCATCTTATCTTGGTTGGTAACCCTATTGAGGCACAGCTAGCTGAACTCAAAGACGAGATCATGAAGCGCTACCCAAAGCTACACACCTTGAACAACGTCCAAGTCAGATCTCCTGAAGAAGTTGCCATCACTGTTGCTGCCGATGAAGCGGCCAGGAATCCCTTCCCTATCCTTGGTCCCAACTTTCAAGATGTCGGTGGTGTTGGCGCGAATTTTGTCACCCAGTACTTCTCACTCTACGATAACGATCGCAACGCCTTCCTCGGTCAATTCTACGACATCCATTCGAAGTTCTCACTCGCGATCAACATGACAGCCCCGAGAAGCACAGAGGTGTCGGTTCCTGTTCAAGCCTGGTCCGAATACACCAAGCATTCCCGTAACCTTCTCAAGGTCACCCACTTGAACACCAGAATGAACCGCCATTACACAGGTGTGCAAGCCATACAGCCAGTCTGGGCCAGCCTGCCTGCATCTCGCCATCCTGATCTCCATACACAAGGTGACAAGTACATCATTGAATGTCACACAGTCTCTGGTCTTCCTGATCTAACCGGGCAAGCTGTTCATGGAGTCGACGGCCTGCAGATCACCATGCACGGCGAATTTGAGGATCAACCCCCAAACAATGCCGATAAGTCACTCCGCAGCTTCTCCCGAACCTTCATTCTTGGTCCTGGAGCACCAGGAGGTCCACAAATTCGAGTCGTTAGCGATATGCTAGCTCTCCGAGCCTGGGCACCTCTCGCACAGGCTGTACCAACACAGTCACCGCCACAAGCACAAGCACAAGGACAAGCGGCACTTACCCCAGAGCAACAAGTCCTTCAACAACAAGAGGCCATTGCGACCCAACTTACGGAGAAGACTGGTATGACCTTGGAGTACTCTGCTATGTGCCTGAATGAAACGGGATGGGATCTTGAGAAGGCGTTTGTCGCTTTCACCGCGAATAAGGTACAGACTACCCTATGCATTGTGACCCATTTGAACCTTTCTAATCCTCTATAGGCAAACCTTCCACCGAACGCATGGCTTGGGGGTATTCCCAGATAAACGTTACGTTACGAGGAGTAATGGGAAGAAATGGAGGAACGTTGGGGGCGGAAATGGTAAGAATTGGATGGTGGATAATTCGAACATGAGCGGACTGCTCTCGATCGCTTCCATAGCAGACTTGATCACAGCAGATGAATGAAAATGGCGGGCATGGAAATTGGACATATATGCATGGCAGGCGCTGGAATCGTGCATTTGTCACAGGAGTTTCATTTCAATGTTTTTGCAAGTATGGAGTTGGGTTTATGGCATGGAAATCAAGTATAAAGCGAGCGAGCATGATAGATGAACAGTTGTCAACCAAGCGTGGCGAGTCGGGTCGAAGGGGCGCTGTTTGGGCAGTTGCTCGGAAGTACATCCCGGCTGAATCATATAGCGAAATCCCAATGAGAAAACACACACTTTCTTCTCATACAATTCGATTGTTTCTTTTCGTAAGTCCCAGTGTGAACAGATCGGTGCCATTTCCTGGGGCTCGTGTGCTTTCCAGCCAGCTACACATGTAAGATGTCTACGGAAGCTCTTACTTTCAAGACTGGAAATTCCGTCTCGAAGGTAGCGAGATTCGGATATTTCTCAAATCGATGTCATGAAAGCGCTCTTGAAATTCTTATCGAGCATTACTCCAAAGTAGAAGAATGATTGCCCGACATCTATTGATACAACTACTTTCCCGGTCGGTGGCGATTTACGTTCACGAATACTCCATGTCATGAAATCATTTTTTCACTGGGCTGATAGTAAAGCGACGATTTTCAAGTTGTGAGATGACTACACGACGTAACGGTGAGTATTAATCAGACTTAGTATAGAGGAAGCGCGAACATGCTCAGCAAGACAGATGATTGCATCGCTATAAAATTAGAAGTGTCTATAGAAGTTTATTAGAGTGATAATTTGAGGTCGTGAGATCTTCAATGTGATATTCAGAGGAGGAATTGGGTTCATGAGGTTCAAAGTCAACTCCCATATCACCGAATTTCTAAGTCATGATATTCTTCTGAGGTACGTGTTGGAAACCAAATAAGTTCAGGACACCGATTTTGACGTCTCCAAAGGAATTCCTAGATCGGCATAGAATTTTGGAACGGATTGCGTGGTATATTCAATCATAAAGCTCGTAGAGTGTTCGTTTTAATTAAGAGTGAATGGATTCGTCTGGTTTGTAACAGTGACCGATTTTCCAATACTAAACACTAAAATTCCTAAGGTATCATATGTTCTAGCCAACTCAACCACAACCAAACTCAAATAACTATTCACAAGAACTCATTGACACATCTCCCTCTTCTCAAGGCAGCTGGCCAATGCCCGATCCGCCTTGACTCTCATAACTCTCCTTCGCTTCCACATTCGCAATGGCACTCTGCAATGCACTCGTCAGATCAATATGGAACAGTGGCCTGTTCAGTCCATTGACCACAGCCGCGCGTCCATGCGTCTTAATTCCCATATTCTTCAGATCAGGACTCGACATTCCACTATCCGAATCAGCAGTGATCCCATCAACACCCTGAGGTCTTTTCGACTCCCTCGCTCTCGTCTCCTCCAATTCCTTCTCATTCGCGCTCCTCTCCGCCGCCTGAGCAGCCGAATCCGAACCGCCAAGTTCCGCAACGCTGAAAATGGGTTTCCAGCGATGAGTGGAAGTAGAGTCTGGAGTTGGGTAGCCGAAACCTGCGGACACAAGAGCGCGCTTTGTCCACCGGTTATTGATGGATGCGAAATGCCAATCGACGGTGGACGGTGAGGCGTATTTGTCGAGTTGGTTGCGGACGTCGATTAATTGTTGGACGGAGGTTATGTCGATGTTGTTGACCGAGGAAAGGTCGAGGATTATGGCTTTGAGGGTTGGGCGGTCGGCGTGTAGTTCGGGGGCTTTGCCACGACGTGGTCCGGGGTCGTTCCTGTCAAACTGTTAGAAAATGCCTAATGAAACATGAGTGTGCAATGGGGGACTTACCATGGACGATCTCCAGGACGTGGGTAGTGGTCGAGGTTAGTTCGGCGAGTAGAGGCGAATACGTGATCTGTTAGGTGATCCAAGTAGTGATTTGCATTAGGATAATTGAAGCCCTCAGAGAAACGGTAGATGAAGACCCCTGGATATGGGGTTTGCACATCGACGTCAGGATTGGAGCCATCGCCGTGGTCCTGTGGGAGGAAGATGTTTCGAGTCGAAGCATCTTCGTGAGCTCCTCCGGAGGGAGTGAAAGTGCCGTTATTTGGAAGGAAAGGCCTGCTCTCGTTGCCGACAATCGACTCGCCTACGAGAGAGTGGACCTTAACCTTACCAAGAAATCGTCCTTTTGCCTTCAAGACTCTGTAGAGCAAAAGAGCCAGGGAAACACAGATGGTAGTGTAGATGCCGTTCTCGATGGATGAGAAAACTGTAACGAATACTCCTGCGAAGAAGATGGGTACCTCAAGGGGTGAGACTCGCCAGAACTGGTACACGGTATTGGGAGGCGTGATTAGATCTCCAACAGCGTGGATGATGACAGCCGACAGACTGGCACTTGGGATGTAGAAGAAAACGGCAGTGAGTGCGTAGATGGCCAAAAGTACGACCAA
This sequence comes from Neospermospora avenae, assembly GCA_014282315.1. Classification (NCBI taxonomy): domain Eukaryota; kingdom Fungi; phylum Ascomycota; class Leotiomycetes; order Helotiales; family Ploettnerulaceae; genus Neospermospora; species Neospermospora avenae. The sequence continues at coordinate 2,390 of JACBAH010007314.1, read as the reverse complement.
AGCGGTGATAACACCAGCAAATGGGGTTCGTACACCGGCCTTCGACTTGATAGCAGTTCGAGAGAAAGATCCGGTAGCGGGATAGGCTCCAAGGAATGGTCCCAAAAGATTAGTAACACCGATAGCAACCATTTCTTGGGATGGGTTGATGATGTAGTTGTTGATTCGGCCAAAGGACTTCGAAATGGCAATGTGCTCAATCAAGAGAACAATGACAGCCGATGGAAGATCGGAAGCAAAGGTCTTTATGATCTGAGTGTTGACCGTTGGGACTGCGGCGGCTGTGAATCCTCTTGGTACAGTTTTGAGAATCTTGAACAGTGGGTTCTTGCGGTGGTGTCTGTTTACAAGCCAACTGATCATCGTGTACAAGAGGATGACAAAGGCAGTTCGAAGTGTAGCAATAAAGAAGAACATCTTCTGCTTCTGAGGCCACTTCTTCGCAGCAAGACTGCATCCCGATCTGATGGCATACAGCATGAAGAGAGCTGTAAGTCCCATTGCAGCATCAAGTGTAGTATCTGGAAGATGCTTGAAGGAGTTGATGATGACCTTGAAAGTTTCGGCCCTGGTGTCGAACTTCTTTGAGTAGCCCATCATAGTTGGCACCTGACCTGCGATAATGTTGATGGCAGAGCCTGTCATGAATGCTGAAATAGAGACCAAAGGAATGAGGTCGACGATCCAGCCAGCTCGAATCAAGCCAATAAAGACTATGATGGCACCGCAGATAACGGATAAAGCTGACGCGATGACAGGCCCAGAAATTTCAGGATTTGTTTTGGCGGCTTGCTTTACAATTTTACCAACAAGAGTTGACATAACGGCAACAGGCTACAAGGAGGTCAGGACGTGCTCATTTAACCTCGACAATGCGAACTTACTCCGATAGTGATGTCCTTAGATGTCGCAAAGAACCAGTAGATCAAGACACCCATGAAGGACGTGTACAAACCATACTGTGCAGGTAGTTCGGCAAGGACAGCATATGCCATACCTTGAGGAACGACGACGGCGCCAATAGTAATACCTGATCCATCTTTAGCATGTATTGAAAGATATGATCCAAGAGAGCGTACCAGCCACCATATCACCGGCAAGCCACTGGGCGTTGTATCGAGTTATCCAGTGCAAAAAGGGGAACAGAGACCACAGGTAGTTCTTGAGGTCGCGCCCACTGGGCACGGTTTCTTTCACCCAATCAATCGCGTGAGGTTCTCGTTCGACGTATGTGTCGGCAGTTTGAGTTGAGAAGACAGATTCTCCTCGACGGATTTCATCGTCCAATTCATTTCGGTAGTTGAGCTTGATACCAAGGCCTTTGGCCAAGGCATGTCCGACTTTGGTCGCCATGTTGAGAGTAGGGAGTCGTCCTTGCTTCGATCGTAGTCCTTGAGATGAGGCTCCAACCACGGAGTTCCAAGATAAGTCTAAGAATGACAAGCCGGGTGACAGAGATGCTCAAGAGATCTTATACCAAGATCTTCGTACAGGACCGCCCAGTCATATAAGCTAACGGGCGGCAGCTTGTGCGAAGCTTATTAAACGAGGCACTGGTTGAGAAGCAGGGATCAAATACTCCTTACTGTGACGAATCCAAAACCGTGGGATTACAAGGCTTAAATCGCGTGCCAGAAAAGTATGGGTTGTGCTTTTGGGCGATCAAAAAGAATATTTTGGGCAGCTGCTAAGGGTCCAGAAGAGAACTTGATATCGAACAGATATTGGATGGTGTGTTGCGTACCGCCACCAATAAATTGCGTGCTTTCTCGACAGATTTGATAGGTGACTTTACAGGTTCGGCCCTCGCTGAGAAAAAGCAGCTCCAAAAAGGTTCACGCTATGACTGGCGATGAAGGTCTAGGTGAAGTGTGAGACTGTGAGATGTCAATGATATGAGGCAAAGAAGAAGATCAAAGGATATGAACAGGATATATACCTCAACACGCCTCGAAGCAACCGGCAAATAGCTGCCGTGTGTGGTCGGTGTAGATATAGCAGCGGCGGTCAGTCTTCATGGGAGAAGTCGACGAAGGGAGAACTGGTAGCAGTACTAGTGCTACAAAAAACTGGTGGGTGGACTTGGGAGTACAAAGAGGAGCGCTAGTACATAGAAGGTAGTAGAATAGCAGAATGTTGTCCTGTCAGACAGGAATACCGACAGTCTTCTAGAAGCAGATGAAAGTGCAAGGCAGATTGAAATTTCGTGATAGCCCTCCTCCGTAGAGATTTCTCGATGGTATCATCCTTACGGCAGCCATAGCTCGAAGATGCCTAGCTCTTGAGAGATCGCCGCCGGGACAGAGTTCAACAGACACGACCAGGATTCCGGCATGAAATATGGAGGTTCAAATGCTGCCGGCGAGTAATGATCTCTGATCTCTGTAATC